>AWUE01012653.1:0-76036 GCA_001974825.2 Corchorus olitorius
TACGTGTGTATATATATATATATATATTCTTTCAAATATATATATATATATATATATATATATACTTTGAATTACCGAAATATATGGATTTGTTTACAACTTACAAGCAAACTAAATTACTATCAATTATTCCCTCAAAAAAAAATTACTATCAATTATGACAATTCCAATCTTACAAACTTATGGACCAACATGAATTCTAGAGTACTGTACTTTTATAGTATTATTATTATTAAAGAACAAAAAAAGAAGAGCTAAGAAAATTTTATACTAAATATTTCAAAAATCCCTAGTGATCCCTTGACTTCAAAGCATTTAAACAACGATCTGTGTTCTCATTTACTTGCCATAGAAACCCCTTTTACGCTAGACACAAGTACTATATATATATACATCGACAAGTCTATTAATTTTACAAGTTATATAACTTTAGGTTAATTCAGTACATTTTTGTAAAAAATCATCAAAAACTTTCCATCTGCAAACTCCAACAATACCAAATTATGTCTTATTCAAAGAGAAGCAAGTTTTCGGAACTTGTCCGATCGAAATGTTTGTTCTTATTGTTCATCATGGTGTGTTGCAGCCCACCGGAGGAACCTGTAAAATGTTCTTCAAAAAACTCCGACTGCACAATCACAAACTCTTATGGGGCCTTTCCGGATCGAACAGTATGCAAAGCAGGGGACGTGGCTTACCCAAAAACGGAACAAGAGCTGGTTTCTATTGTATCAGCCGCAACCCAAGCCAAAAGGAAAATGAAGGTGGTAACAAGATTCTCTCATAGCATTCCCAAGTTGGTCTGTCCAGACGGCCGAGATGGGTTGCTTATTAGCACCAAATATCTTAACCATACGTTAAAGGTCGATGCGGCGGCAATGACAGTGACGGTGGAGAGCGGTGTCACGTTAAGGCAACTTATTAACGATGCGGCCAAGGCTGGCCTTGCTTTGCCATACTCACCCTATTGGTGGGGGTTAACAATCGGAGGCCTTTTAGGGACGGGTGCTCATGGGAGCTCCTTGTGGGGAAAAGGAAGTTCCGTTCATGATTATGTCGTGGAAATGAGAATTGTAACTCCGGCTGAACCTGGAGAGGGATTTGCAAAGGTTAGAGTTCTTAATGAGAGGGACAAAGATCTCGATGCTGCCAGGGTTTCACTCGGTGTTCTTGGAGTAATCTCACAGGTATGTTTGATGATGATCTTTCTTGTTTCTAATTCTCTTCCTTAATTATTACTTTGTTATTTCGGTGATTTGATTGTTTTGGCTTAACGCTGCTGGTTTGGTTTGTTTTTTTCTACTTTTTTTCCATTTTCTTATTGGGGCCAGATTGAAAATTGAAATGGAAGCCAAATCAACAGAAAAGTTTAACGTAATCTGATAAGCTAGCTAGCATTTTGGCTCACCTACTCGAGGCATTTTCTCATTTTAGATGTTATATATGATTTTGATGATTTCATCATGTTATTAACTATATATTAGTAAATGAAAAAATGGGTTACTTTCATTCTTTTTCATATTGATCTTGTTTTTTGCATTCTGCTTTCGGTACAAGTTTTGGGTTCCTTGATTATAAATCTCATTAGCTTACCTACTAGTTGTACACTGACAGTTGGGACAGAAAAGTTCAGGATTCACCTATCACCATAACTATTCAGGGCATTTAGCTGTCACCAGTTTCTTCATCGTAAATCATAATTGGCTGTAGATTTTCTAGTGAAAAGAAAAAAGAAGTAAGACTTTTTTTTTCCTCCCCTTTTGACAAGTCTTCGTTCATTGAATTCGGGTTAATTTTAGGAAGTTTCCCAATTTTTAAGTAATTTTTTTCAAGTAAAGTTTCCCAAAATTATATTGCTTTGACAAACCAAAATTTATTTTAAAAAATTATATACGATATACTAGTATTAGTAAAATTAATAGTTGACCGACCTTAATTATGTGTCTCTCTATCGCTTTCAGTCCAAGTGAAACCTACGTGGCCAAGCATTTAATTATTCGGAAGAAGGAAGAGACTCTAATTTTTCTTTCTTGCTACTAGGAAGAAATTAATTTTAGATATCCTTTGATAGTATATTAATATCAGATTCAGATCCCATATCGTGGCGCGAAGCAGAAGCATGCATATTTTTCACAATACTACTACTTGATAAAATAATTTTTGTTTTTTCTTTTCATTATGAGGGAACTGAGTATCCCCTTGAATATATATAGAATATAGTATCTTTAGCGTAGACATACAACGCACAGATTAATTAAAATTAAGCATCAAATAATTAGATAAGACCCTGTTTGTTTTGCCAGTTAGATATATAAGAAACATTTTTAGGAGAAAAAAAAACAGTGGATCAGATCTTTTTGAACATGAGTACACGTAACACATTTTAAAAAAAATTCTGATTAGTGTGAGTTCATCATACTCCACATCTTGAATATCTGTAGCATATATAATTTTATTTAAATACTTTAATCAATAATATGTAATTGAAATCCTCTTCACATATATGTATAGGTAACATTCAAACTTGAACCACTCTTCAAACGTTCCATAACTTACGTGACGAAGGATGACAATAATTTGGGAGATGAAGCTGTCAGCTTTGGCAAACAACACGAGTTTGCAGACATATTTTGGTATCCTAGTCAGCGCAAGGCTGTCTATCGAATCGACGATCGTGTCTCCTCCAATGCTTCCGGCAATGGCCTCTACGACTTCACTCCATTTCGCTCCACTCCTTCTCTTGGCTTGGCCCTTATTAGAACTACAGGTAATTATAATCAATTTCTACTTGATTAATTATCAGTACACTAAAGTCCTTTTTTACCCCCTAAACTTGTTTAAAGTTGACCTTTTATCCCTAAATTTTAGTTTGGGACTTTTTGTCCCCTAAATTTGCAATATGAGGACATTTTAGTCACATCGGACCAAAATACCACGTGGTAAGGCCACATCAGACCAAGGCGTTGACGATGCCACATCAGTAATATTGTTTGAGAGTGACTAACATGTCCAAGTTTAGGGGACAAAAATGGACTTTAATCATTATTAGTATTTAATATTTAGTTAGCATTTTTTTTTACTGATATATATATATATATATATATATATCTTATAATGATCAGAGGAAACTCAAGAATCGTTGAGGGACGCTAATGGAAAGTGCCTGAGTGCAAAGCTAATTATATCCACCCTGCAAACCGGAGCTTATGGACTGACCAACAATGGTATAATATTTACCGGGTATCCGGTAACTGGATTTCACAACCGTCTCCAATCATCTGGGACTTGCCTCGATGGTCTCGAAGACTCGTTGATCACGGCTTGCGCTTGGGACCCCAGAGTGAAGGGCGAGTTTTTTCACCAAACTACTTTTAGCATCGGTTTATCAGTCGTCAAAAACTTCATTCAAGACGTGCAGAAACTCGTAGCCTTGGAGCCTAAAGCCTTATGTGGCCTTGAACTTTACAATGGAATTCTAATGCGCTACGTCAAGGCTTCCAGCGGTTACTTAGGCAAGCAACAAGACGCTATCGATTTTGACTTATCCTATTATCGAAGCAAAGATCCAATGGCTCCTAGGCTTTACCAAGATTTTCTAGAAGAGATTGAACAAATCGCGCTTTTCAAATACGGAGCCTTGCCACACTGGGGCAAGAATAGGAACTTGGTATTCGATGGGGTAATCAGGAAATACAAAAATGCCGCTGAATTTTTTAAGATTAAGAATACTTATGATCCGTCAGGGCTATTTTCTAGTGAATGGACTGACCAAATTCTTGGATTGAAAAATGGGGTCACGATATGGAAGGAAGGATGTGCGTTGGAAGGATTGTGTATTTGCTCACAAGATATTCATTGTGCTCCATCCAAAGGCTACTTTTGTAGACCCGGAAAAACTTTTCAAAGTGCACGAGTTTGTACTTATGTAAATTCTAAGTAGATCAATTAGGATCCTCATATGATGATTATGGTTGTTAATTATTTTATTATACAAAAATATTACTCCATTGTACAATAAATCTACCTAGAAAACATGGGAGATGCCATTAATTTGTTTGTTTAGTGAAATTATCAATAAAAACCAAAGTCTAAATCTACATTCGTGTATCTGTAACCGTTTCATCATTATTTGACCGTTTTGGATCCAAACGGAGTTTAAGTGTAAACTTCGTTTCAATCGCTGCTCTAATAATCTCATCTGTATAGTACCCAATCTAATCTGTACAGTGCAATCTCATCTGTACAGTTCCTAAACAGAATCAATCGTACCGCTACCACACCGCTCTATTAAACGCAACCGTAACTAATGTTAATGAATCTCAAAACAGTGTAATTGGAAGTTAACTCAAAAAAAAAAAAAACTCAATCATTTTGGAGGAACTGTAGTCCAATTTTCTTTATTGAGGCCCAATATTATTAGAAGGTGAGGCCCATTAGACCTCTACATTAAAAATAGTAGGCGAACTGAGAGCGGTCCATCCCAACAAGGGTGTTGAATGAATTTCATTGGGCAACTGAAACAAATAATACCAACGTGACTTAGACGTGGCTAAATATGATTCGTTGAAATCACCATACTGATAATACCGAAGTGTAGCGTATCATTACACTTTCCCAATTAGGGTGGTTCTGGAACGAAGATTCACACTCATTTGGCTCGTCGTCGGATAATAAAACTCATTAGAATACGCACCGGAGACCGAAAAAAACAACCACCACCAGCAATTTTTTTTTTTCAAACTTTCACTCCCAAATTCAAAACCAAAAAACCCTATCGAATCGAAGCTCACAGAGCCAATAAATAATCATTAGGTAAGTTCATATGTCACTCTTCCTTGTTGTATTTTCTTTAGCTATATTTTTTTCCCTGTCTTGCTTTCGTTTCAGCTTCCTAAAAATCTTATTCATTTCGCCTCATTTCGATTAGATTCGTCACATTTCTATCTGTATTCGATTAAAATCTGTTTCCATATACTATTTGTTATATTACGTATGGGGATTTAAGAGAATATGTAAGGTCAAGCTTCGCCTAAATAGGGTTTTATCATTTTTCCTGGCATTGAAAAGCTTTCAACTTTCTTCAGTTTGTTACTGGGTCCTTAGGGTTTATCTGAATTGGGGATTATGTTTTCTACTGGCCCACTTTGTAGCCCTTGTCTCACTTCCAGGTGATGACAAATTGAAACTTGGGCTGCTGATTTCTTTGATGAATTGTGGCTGGTTATCAATTCATGTTTTTAAAACGTACTTATGATTTTGTGGACTTAAATATTTTAGATGCTATAATTATTTACTTATGAGTACTACCCTGTGAAGATGATATTTTTTTATAGGCATTATTGTGGTTTCTTATGCAGTTATTGGATGAGCTGAATTTTGAGAAGTAGAAAGCATGGCAGAGAATGCAGAAGTTGATGAGAGGGTAGATCTTGATGACAATTACATGGAGGAAGAGGATGATGATGTTGAAGAGCATCTAGAGGATGGAGTGGATGATGGTGGAGAAGGAAATGGGGAAGAAAATGATGAAGAGGAGTATGAAGACTCAAAGTCTGCAGTGAGTGGAAAAGAACAATCATCGGAAGCAGAAAGAAGCCCTGCTGAAACTGAGCATGTGGAAGATGAAGAAAAGCCAATGGCTTCTGTGAGTGAAGAAGAAAAAGAAAAGCATGCTCAACTTCTTGCATTGCCTCCCCATGGTTCTGAGGTTTTTATTGGAGGGCTTCCAAAGGATGTCGCAGAAGATGACTTAAGAGAACTTTGTGAACCAATAGGAGAAATTTTTGAGGTTGCAACTCATTGCTTGTGATCTTCAAGGTCTAATCTTTTGGTAATTTGGGATTTTCACTACAATAGTAAATTATTTTGCAGATACGGTTAATGAAAGATAGGGAATCTGGGGAAAGCAAGGGTTATGCTTTTGTGTCATTCAAATCAAAGGAGGTTGCACAACAGGCAATTGAAGAGTTGCATAGTAAAGAGTTCAGGGTAATTTGGGCGATTCAATGCATTTGCTTTTATTCTTTCTTTAAAGCTATGTAGTTTTGTATTTCTTCTAATATGCATGTTCTCTGCAGGGTAAAACCATAAGGTGTTCTCTATCTGAATCTAAAAACAGATTATTTATTGGTAATGTTCCAAAGACCTGGACGGAGGATGAGTTCAAGAATGTTATTGAGGGTGTTGGTCCTGGTGTTGAAAACGTTGAACTCATTAAGGTGGTTTTTTGGGCTAGATGATTCTTTTTTTGTATAACATATATTCAAGTGTGAATGTCTTAAAACCCCTTGACCGATTCAAATTGTTTATTCCAGGATCCTCAAAATGCAAGCCGTAATCGTGGTTTTGCTTTTGTCTTGTACTACAACAATGCCTGTGCTGAATATTCCAGGCAGAAAATGTCAAATTCAAATTTTAAGCTCGATGGTAATACCCCTACTGTCACCTGGGCTGATCCCAAGAGTGCACCTGAACATTCTGCTGCTTCTCAGGTAGATTATTGATGGATTAGGACAAGCTTTAACTTGAGATACATTTTCAACTGCCATCTTGGGGAATCATCATATGCCGACTTTAGCTCCTATATATTGAGAACGCATTGCAACAATAGGCGAAATAAAACTTTTGTAGAAAGGGAAAAAGAGATAATATGTTGCAAAATGAGATGGTGTCAACTGATATAAACTAATTTCTGATGCTTGTGTTTAATTAAACACTAATAATCCCTTTTGTTGTCTCCGTTTAGAAGTAACTGGTAAAGCAGAGAGACAATTTTCATGTTGTAACCTCTTTTGACTAAGTTACATGTTTTGAATTTCCCAGGTGAAGGCTCTCTATGTCAAAAATATACCAGATAATACTTCTACTGAGAAACTAAAAGAAGTTTTTCAGCGCCATGGGGAAGTGACAAAAGTGGTTATGCCTCCTGGCAAAGCTGGGAAGCGGGATTTTGGATTTATACATTATGCTGAAAGATCAAGTGCTTTAAAGGCTGTCAAAGATACTGAGAAATATGAAATAGATGGTAATATTTCTCATGCATTACCTCACTCTTTTGAACACATAGTTATAGGTCTGATGGGTTGGTTGTCTGTAAGATTTGGCTTTTGAAGTTTCTTTGATATTATTATTATTATGCAATAATTGTTGGCTTGTTACCTTCCCTCTAAAAATGTTTTGACTGACTGTAGGCAAAGTCCTGGAGGTTGTCCTGGCCAAACCTCAGACTGATAAAAAAATAGATGCAGCATACCCTTACACTGCTGGACTTAATCCAACTCAGGTTGCACATCCTGGGTATGGTGGTTTTACTGGCGCTCCATTTGGTTCTGTAGGTGCTGGATTTGGTGTTGCTACTAGTTTTCAGCAGGTACTTTGGTTGATTTCTGTAGTTTTTTCTTTGACACCTTTTTAAACTTCTTGTATTGGTAAAATCATTCATAATCATGCACATTAGCAGCCTGTAATATATGGAAGAGGGCCAATGCCAGCGGGGATGCAAATGGTACCAATGGTTCTGCCAGATGGTAGAATTGGATATGTCCTGTAAGTTGCCTCTTCTTTTGTAAAACTTTTAATCCTTATTCTTTGATAATATAATATTCTCAACGATGGGTTTTTGCTGTTCTGGAATTTGGGCAGCCAGCAGCCTGGAATGCAGATGCCACCACCTCCTCGTCCTCGAAGAGTTGATCGGAGCAATGGTCCAGGTGGACCAGGAGGGCGAGGTGGAAGTAGCGGCGGTGATGATGGCAACCGCAGTAGAAGGTACCGACCCTATTAGTTTGTAGAAGTGTAGAGAAGTGTTGTAGCTTTTTCAGAGGAAACAGGAGATATTGTAGTTGGATGACTGGTTATGTGGACGAAAATAACAAACTCCTTAACCGCCCTCTCTCTCTCTTTTTCTCTCTATCTCTCTTTCACTCTCCCCTCCTAAGTCCACCCTGCCCAAAATCAAGAAACACATTAGAAAAGTGAAAAAATGCTGGAATGGGGAAATTGGAGCATCATATGTAAAACTTGAATGTCTTCAGGTTAGAGGCAGTTGAATTATTTCTTGACATGCTTGGTTGTTCTCCATGGTATTGTTTTATTGGCACAGCAGGAAACATGAATTAGCCTTTTGTTTTAAGAGCTGTACAGGCTCCATTCCTCAATCCAAGTTAAAGTGGTAGTGCTCTGAGTTTCATTTTTCATGGATGGCTGGACCGGTTTTGGGTAAATTTGAAGAAAATTTTTAACGCAGATTGCTTTCTTTTTTTTTCCCTTTTGCTTTTTGCTCGTCGTTTCTTTACAGTTTTTAGGAAAATCCCAAATTTCCCCAATTGACTTCTCCATAATGGACACACAAGAAACATTGTAACAGACGCAAGTACAGCGGGGCAGCAGTAAGAAATCAGGATGAACTGAATCTAGAGGCAACAATATTTCTAAGAAAGGGATTCCATGTTCTCTTTTCGTGGACTTTTTTTTTCCTCCAATTAAGGTTTTATTTGAATCTAATGTTATCGACATATCCCACTTTCAGAAGGCGTAAAATATGCAATGGACTAACAAAACTAAAAGTTCCAACTTCCAACTACTAAACCCACTGTGTGGGTCAATAACAGCTAACAAAGAAAAGGACAATACAAGAAAATTAAGCAATTTTCGCAACTTGCCAGGTTTTAATTTGCAACTTCAATTTCAAGTTTCAAGACCAAGAATTCAGGGAATGGAATTGAATGATTAAACTGTAAATGACAAGCTTATACTACATGAATTAAACATTGAATAATACTATACGAAAGAGTAATTGGTTTTCAACATTCAAGTGGTATTTTCCAGCTCCTGAAGACGGTGTTCCAGCTCATCCAACTTAAGGCTCCACTCGCTCTTAATTTCCAGGGGCCTTACGTTACTGTAATCAATGCTTTCCTTTTCGGGACGACTCGCTCCGGATGAAGATGACGATGACGCTAATCCCTTCTTCTTTCTCTTGGAATTCTTCTTCTTGGCGGCGGCTCTCTGCAAAGCCCAAAGCACCGCTGACCCACTTATCTCCTTCCCCTCGTCGTTGGATTCGTTGGAGGCGGCTGCTGCTGCCTCAACTGTAAGACGGGGTTTGACTGTTACTGTTACGTTGGTTGGAAAACGGTTGAGCGGTTCATGTTTGGTGGGTTTGGGTTTGGGTTTGGGTGGTGGCAAGTAGGGTCCGACCGGAGTTAGAGACGCAGCCCACATTGTCCTTTTTTCCTTTGCCCCTTTCTGATTTTCTTTTAGCCCTTTTAAGGGGACCTCTTCCTTTATTATCTCATTTATTATTTGGGCCATTTTTTCCCGTCCTTAACTTTAAGCTCAAGTTCAAGAATAGGAGAGAGGACAACTACTAAGTTCAAATTTCAACCAAAAGGATTTGTAATGTGCAAAACGAAAATGATTTAAAGATCATATTTGTCCACATATATTAAAAGCTTTGTCCTTTTAGGCAGCCCCAAAGGAAAATTCAAAAGCTTTGTGGCCAAAGAAACAGTGAAATTGCTTAATTACTTAAGAATAATTGTTTAATTTATACTTGATCAACTTATTGATATAGAATTCAGATTTGATTTTTAATTATCTATTAAATACGTAACTCATGAACTGCTTTACAATTTGTATAAAATGAAATCGTGTCATTCACCAAAAAAAAAAAATCGTGTCCCCTTTTACCTAATATTAGGTAATACTAGTAGTTCATGATAATATTGTGTTAATGGGTGAGAAAGAGAAATTCTTCAAAGAAATTAGGGGTATACTTGTATTATTGAACAGAGCTAATCCAGAAATTAATGGAGGAGCTCATAAGTTAAACACGTCAAGGATGGAAGCTTTCAAAAGATAAGTATCTAATAAGAAGATGATTTTCGCTTTCTTTATATGCAAAATCGTATTCCGTACTCCTTTTTTCTTTTGTATTTTTCCCCCTTAATTCGTAAAGATAGGATTTTCTTTTTCAAAACGTAATAAAGAGTGTAAAGTTCATTTCTAAAATAAGAAATTAGGTCATCTTAATTACACCCTAATTCTCCTATTCCTTCATCAATTGCAGAATTACTATATGCTTGTTAATATATATCTGTTATTATATATACTAAATGTTTTTTGAAAGACCTAGGAAATTTATTAAAGTCCAATTTTGAGTATCGATGAGGAGGTTCCATTTGAACTTTTTTTTATCCTTTTCTGTCTTTTCCCACTTACCAAATTACTAAGAAGACCATATGTTAGTTTCTAGTTCTAATTAATTTGAAGTTTGGAGAAACTTGAAATTAAATTAAATTTAAAAAATACAAAAGAGAGAAATTGATTTTACATACGTATTGATAGGAAGAAATTGATGAAATATTATTGCGAAAGAAGTCCATAATATTTTCCATCGTAGATCATGTCAAACATCATCAATTAGTTTCTTGTAGTATAAGATAAGATATATAGGGATTTATTTTTTCTGCCACCAAATATATATAACTTTAAGTTATGCACAAAATACTTGGAGTTTTAATGCAAGCTTGAAGACATATCCATTTTCCCTATTTTCTCCCATTCAAACAAAGAACTTATTATCTTTCTTTTCATTTTCTACTGCCAAAAAAATTTTGTTCTTAATTTTTAACAGACATTCTTTTTAATTTTTTTGGCCAATATCCCTTTTAATGTTATATATATGTCATCAATTTTGAAAAAAGCTATGCAATATGAGAGGGTGTATATTATATGTAATTATTCAAAATCTACGTGAAATTTGAAAACTTACGAGTGAATATTATAGTATAAAGTTTTAAGTGCAACATCATATCAAATTAAATTTATATTTATAAAATTTCATTTGGCCGAGACGTAGACGTACTCAATTATTAAGGAGCCCACATTAAAAGTTTAAAACTTCAATGAGGGACATTTACCTGTTTCCTATAACATGTGTTTTATTTTCCTCGATTGTTTGTTACAGTATAATATATTTTTTTTTTTAGAAATCTGATACAGTATAATATTGATCATGATAATAATTTGAGAATGGTGCATTATCAGAATTTTGTTGCGTTGGCTAGGCAAATAACCTTAATTTCGTCCATGTTTCATTAACAATAAATAAGTGTCTGAACGTCCAACCAAATTTGAATCAAAGTCATTATCAATTAATTGCTATATAGCAAGTTGCATATAATATAATTAATCCGTAAATAAATCTCCACATCATGGCCTATATTCATCATTTTTTTATGACGACTGTTTATGAACCAACATTAGCACATTCTAAATAAATACTTACGTACTATATGTAGCCCACTATATAAAATGTGTCTTAATTATACTATATAGTATCTTTTCATATAGCCGTCATTATTAAATGATGATTACAAAACAAATTTTCAAAATAATTGTAATTATAATTCATATCCAAGAAGAAATATTATAATATATATTCAATGCTTTGTCAAATAAGAATATATTTAAATTTCCATTTTCCATTAACGAATAAAACTATTTTCTTACCACCTCAAATAATCCAATTGACTGTGGGGTTTTTTTTTTTTTGGACTGAAGTGTATCTTCTCTACAGACTAAAATACAACATTGAAAAAGAAAAAAGGAAGAAAAAAAAATGAAGAATAGTAAAGAAAGAACCCCACATTAATCCACAGCCAGGTCAGCTTTCATGTGCTTCACATTCAATTCATTGACACTATACCTGAAGATCATATCAATTAATCAATTGTTCAAGCAAGAGAAATCTTTACTGGGTACTTATCAATTTCATCCTTCCAAGGATTACCCCTTGACTCACTCATGGGAGTTGACCTAAGAGCTCTCCAAACAGCACTGTTACACTTGAAACCCGACCCGAATGCAATCTGCCAAACCCGGTCACCACCCGATACCCGACCCTTAGCCTCCGTGTAAGCCAGTTCGTACCACAAGGAACTACTCGAAGTGTTGCCAAATCTATGAAGAGTCATTCTTGAAGGCTCCATATGCCAATCTGTTAACTGTAAATTCTTCTCCAATTCATCCAAAACCGCCCTTCCACCCGCATGGATACAAAAATGCTCGAAAGCAAGCTTGAAATCAGGTATATAAGGCTTAACTTTAGCTTTGAAAATCTTCTTTCGAACCAGTGTAACGAAGAACATGAACTGCTCCGTGAAGGGTAAAACCAGTGGACCCAAAGTGGTAATATTGGTCTTCAATGCGTCACCAGCCACTGCCATTAATTCACGCGCCAAAGAAACCCCGATGTTTCCTTTGTCATCTTCTCTTTGGTAAACGCAGTTGAAATGCTTGTCGTCTGCGCCTTTATGGGTTCGAACCAGGTGAACCAGCTCGTACTTGGAACGAGCCTTGTCACGAGCCTTGTTCGAGAGGAGCACGGCGGCGCCGCCCATGCGGAATATGCAGTTGCAAAGCAACATGGACTTGTCATTTCCGAAATACCAATTCTGGGTTGTGTTTTCGGTGCTTACAACGACGGCGTATGTGTTGGGGTTGGCTTGAAGGAGATTTTTAGCGAGCTCGACGGATATAAGCCCGGCGCTGCAACCCATTCCGCCGAGATTATAGCTCTTTATATCTGTACGAAGCTTGTAATGGTTGACTATCATGGCGGAGAGAGATGGGGTTGGACAAAATAAGCTGCAATTCACGATTAAGATGCCGATATCTTTGGGGTTGACACCGGTTTTCTCAAAAAGTGAGTCCAATGCTCCAAACATGACAGATTCGGCTTCAAATCGAGCTTCCTCCATGGACAAATTTGGTGGTCTAGAAGTAATCCCTCTTGGGAAATACGTCTCGTCGCCTAACCCGGACCGGGTTGATATCCTCCTCTGAAACTGAACCGTTTCCTCCGTGAAAGCGCCGGTGTCTTCAGTCATCTTTAGGAACGAGTCAACCGACAATTTACGATCCTCTTCCGGTTTGTAACAAGCGAAGTCGACAAGATAAACTGGTCTGGACCGCTTGGAGTAGTAGAGACCGAAAAGAAAGAACAAGACCAGTGAACCGGCTAGTCTCGTGGCAGCATCAATGCTCTCAAGTCGAAGGGCTTGGTTGGTCCATAACTCGGAAATCCGGTCTAATTTTAGACCAGTGAATTGAGCCAAAGTGGCAACGAAGAGTGGTAGAATAAGAGCAAACATGAGAATAGTGGCAGGGTTACATGAATAACCATAGCCTAACTTAACATACTTAAGCTTTACAGATTGCAAGAAGTCAGGCAACCTTTGCCGGATTTTGATGACGGCGGAGGAGGAGTCTTTGAATGCCATTTCCGCCGTCAGCCTCTCTTTATCCATCTCAATGCTATCTTTATCCATATTGTTTCTAGCTTGCATTTGGGTATGTCTATATAATTTATGTATAAGAAGATGAGCTAGAATCACCTACTAAGAAGACAAATTTAAATTTGCTTGGAAAAACAAAAGCAAAGGGCAAGAAAAGAGTTGGGTTTTGGTCTTTTTTGGGTATGAAAAAAAAGAGTTTTGGAGAAAGAAGATTATAAAGGAAAAAACAAGGTCTGAAATAACCTGAGGAATGGGGAAGCTAGTTAGGCCAGTTAGAGTTAATATAACACAAGAAAGGAAAGGAGGGAAAGGTGGAAGGAAGGAGAGTTGTTCTTGAATTAATGGTGGGTAGTTCCGAGAAAGGATAGATAGCTCAACCACCCAAGGAATATAGTATGGGATTAGTATAATATATATGAGAAACCAATATTTATAATACATAAATGAAGACTAAGTTAAGCCCCCATACCCATACCCATTGGAGTCAAAAAAATTCCAAAAGAAATCGGGTTTGGTCTTTGGGGAAGAAAGGGTTTTAAGTTTTGGTAAAACAATTTTGTATTTTTGTTGATGAAAGGAAAGGAGGATGTGGATTTGTGGGGGCAATTGCCAATTAGGCAACTGTTGCCACCATGTGAGATTGAGAGGTTTCTTTCAAGAAAGCTCAAAACAGGTCTTCAATTCAAGGTCATCATTTCATTTTCCCACTGCATTGCATGGCAATTTTTTTTTTTTGATTTCTAAATTGCCAAGAAAATCAATAAATGTTGAGGTTTATTATATTTCCAAAAAGGGGATCCACGTGGCCTTCAAAGCATGAAAAGGTCAAAAGAGAGAGAAGGGTACTTAGGGAAAGTTGGCAGAAAAGTGGCCGGTGGAGTTTAGGTGACTGGCAATGGGAGAACAATAAATAGAGAGAAAAGGTCAAAGAAGGTTGCCGCTAACCTGTCCAAATTCCCAGCATGGAAACAGACGATCTTGGTCTTTAACTTGTAGTTTCTATTGACAAAATGACCAAATTTGCCACGTGTTTCTTCCAAAAAAACAAACAAAATCCTTTTCCAGTAACAAGATGAAAAGCTACGTATGCCAAAAATTACTGAAAAAAACAATATTGTTGTTTAGGCATGCGACAGCTCTCTTCCCCCACTTGCTCTTACTCACTCAGTCTCCCAAAAATCCTACGGCAGATTTCCTTTGTGTGGTAGGTATTAAGTTTTCAGTCGATTTTAATATCTTTCCCGTATTCCAATTTCCAAACAATGTTTTTGGGATTAATTTCAATTAAAACGTTGATAGTACTCTATTGAGTTAATTTTACCATTTGTATGGATAGAAAGGGTTTAGTATAGCTAAGATTAAGTCAATTTTTCGCTAGCTGGTACGTGCTTCATTTTTATGGTTCATAGAGATGCCTAATTATTTCAGTTTTGGGTACAATTTTATGCCTAGCCTTTATGATCTTATCTCTTTTAGTTGTGTAAGTTTGTGGGTTTCTTCTTCTCTTTAGTAGTAATTTTTGCCTAATTAAACATTTACATTAATTTATGCTAATTCATCCCTAGCTATTTATCTTAATTAATTTACTAAAGTAGATGTTTTAAGGAGTTTATTCAAGACGGAAATTATTAGAGTGGAGTGGTTTACTTAAACACAAATAACGACGAAGATGTGAACTTCAATGTAATTATTATTTCATCATTTCATGGACTTAGGCATAGATTTTATTATTAATCCAAAAAAACGTAGACGAATTAAAGGAAATTGATAGAATTGACATGAAAATAAGTGTAGGAATTTTTACCAGGAAAAAAAAAATGAGGGAATCCCTTCATTTAATACATGGGGTACGTTACGGCTGCAATTGCAAAGACCAAAGAGTATAGTATGTGGTCATACGTCGTCAGTCATCAAGTTCAAGTGGCGCATTTTCCCGACGCCTTTGTTTAACGACCATCATAATAATAACACGGCTGTTGGCCGTTGCCATCCAACGTTAAATAAAACCGTTCATGCCTTCAAAATCACGATATTCAGATTCTACTACATCTACATATTAATGATGACAAATCCAAAGTACGTAGTACTCCAAATTTTATTGAACCAAAATT
The DNA here is from genome assembly GCA_001974825.2 of Corchorus olitorius. Taxonomy (NCBI): domain Eukaryota; kingdom Viridiplantae; phylum Streptophyta; class Magnoliopsida; order Malvales; family Malvaceae; genus Corchorus; species Corchorus olitorius. Next base: position 15,413 of record AWUE01012653.1, read on the forward strand.
ATTTACTGAACATTTATTTCTACATATGGTCTCAATTCTCCACCATGCACGGCCCATTATACACTTAAAATATTGGTTATATATATTATAGTATTATTACATATTTACATTAGAAAGGAATGGAAGGAATCACAAGGAAGAGATACGAATCTTTCCACACCATTGGCCATGAATATGGATCTACGATGAATATGGTTATATATGGGACAAGGGTATCTATAATGATGAAGTTTATAAACTATATTGATGTGATGTAAGGTTGTTATTATCAAATAACCACGTATATGATCTAGCTACAACATTAATCATCTTATTAATTAGATTAATAGTATAATTATATATTTACCTATAATTGATTCGATGCAGCCTCAACAAGTGCCCAATTCTAGGAGAATTAAATTAATCATGAAGTTTTTGTGCCAAAAAAATTAATATTCATGAAGTTTTCATTACTTTACCAGAAGAAAAATAGGCATGAAGGCTTGATTCAAAAGTCAAGAGTTCTAATTTAGGATGTTCACATTCACATTAAATAGTATTGCACAGCTGCTAATTGACAATTTGGGTGCGGGGTGCCCATATAAAAGGATATCTAACACAGAAAAATACCGACCATATATATATATATATATATATATATATATCCGTGGGCATCCATTAATAATTATATTAAATCCAATGGATATATATAACCAAACTATAGGAATAAATGAAACCTTTTCATGTTTCAAACCCCTAGCGATGAACTAATTCAATCAATGAAGGATCGATCATATCAAAAGGGCTCAAATTAACCACCACTTTGCTGATATTCTAATTTTTCATCCAACTGATCACATGATTGCCAAAAATTAATTAATTAAGGGCTAGTCGTTATAATTATTGGGACATCAATTTCTTTGTTGCTGCATGTCTATTCTTGTAAATTAATTTGAGATATCTTTTATTTGTACGTAGGATTTAGAATTATATATTACAGATATGTGAAATGTTCTAACACCAGAAACACCTTCACAAATAAACAATCGAGAGATTTATTTTTTTAACTGCTGGAATGTGGCAACTCAATTAATTAATTAAGGTCATCTTCATTTGACATATTTGTAATTAATTTGCCCTATGTTAAATCTTTGGCTATAAAGTGGTTGAAGTGATGGAGTCCCATCAAATTTTCGAGGAGAAAGGTGTGGCAACAAGGCCGAAAACTTTGGGATGCCCTTTTGGGTTCTTGAAATTAGCCAGCTCTATACACTTCTGCTCCTCTGGGCTTTGGCCCAATTTCCATTCTTCAATTCTGTATGGTCATAATCATTATCTGTTGATAATATTGCTTCATTAAATCTTTTGTTTAACTGGAACAAGAATTGAGTTTACGTTTGGGATGCCCTTATTTTTTTAAAAATCCAATCAAGGCCTAAACCTTTGCTGGTTTTCTCAATTTAGACCTAATCCTACTATTAATTGAAACATTTTGGGGCTAAACATATACTAAGCGAACAAATCAGGCTTAAATGGGATGAAATATGACATTTTAACTACATGCTAAGTATTTTATGTGTTAAAATTACATGTCAACATACCCACTAACTACGATCCCTTTGAATTTCGTTTACACACCAACTATAATACCCAAATAGGCCTAAATGGGATGGAATATGGCATTTGAACTACACGCTAAACATTTTATGCGTTAAAATTACGTGTCAATATACCTACTAACTAAAAGGCCTTTGAGTTTCCTACTAACTAAAAGGCCTTTGAGTTTCCTTTACCCACCAACTACAATACCCAAACCGCTCTTTTGAATTTAAATTGTATGCGGATGCCATCTTAATCGGTGCGACGATGTACACACCACACACTCCATCACACCATGGTGGGAACTCACTGGCCATTTGTAATTTTGTACAACCTTAATTAATGAGGGGGTTTAACTATCCTCTGTTTTTTTAATTAAAGCAAAATTTTGGAATTTAAAGCAAAAGGAATTTCACAATTAGAAGGATTAGGCTTAAAGGAATTTGTTGTTTTGCTTGCCCCTGGTTTAGGTTCAAAATGCCGCAAATTAAATTGATTAGGCCTAAATTGATAAAACCCGTAAAAAATTAGGCCTTTATAGGATTTTAACCCCCTTTTTTTTCATTTTTTATCTTTCAACAATATTGTTAATTAAAGCTGAGATACTGTCTTTATTATGGGATCATTATTAATATACTAAAAGGAATATTTTCTGGAAATGTAGCAAGAAAAACAGAGCATTTTTTCATCTAATGTACATTTCTATTCACAAATTTCAATGGGTAGTTGAATCTGCCCCTTTATATAGAAAAGATTCAAGGCAATGAACCATGCCTCATGTTTCGAGGCATTTAAGTCCCATATCTTCCCCAATGGCCGCAAACCAACAGCATAAATTGACAAACTCTATAAAATATGTACAGCGCTAGGATGAGGATGAGCTGGCCAACAAGATTTGGCCTTTGTCATATCCTGCACAAATTTACCAAAGTCAAAAAACTTTGACCAATACAACAGTAAAATGAAGCTGGGGAGGAGGATAAGAGATTAATTAATCACCTTTGGCCTTGAGCAATTTCTTCAGAATTCCAGACTATATCTTTCAATCCAGAAGAAAAGTTTTTGTAGAACTGTTATATGAAAACGAAGAATCAATGCATAAACACATAGAATCTTTATTGGACAAAGTAAACAGTAAGATCCTAGTTAAAGCTGCTAATTCTCAACCAAAACAGTGGGAAACATAAAGGTTTAAATACAATTTTGTCAGCTAAACTGAGAATTGAAATATACCTTGTGAAACTCCAAGGTGTCACCGCCAGTTTTCCGGAGTTCCACCATATGCAAGGAGGGAGCCACCTCAAACACCTGATTGATCATCACATATATAGAAGAGAAATCAGTTTCCATTTCACTTTCACCATATTCGGAACAACTTAAAATGGCAGATAATTGAGTACCTCGGTAGCTACAGAAAGCTGGCCCTTTCTACCACTTTTGTCACCTTTCAACTTCATCTGTGACAAAATGGATATGATTATGAGATATGAAAATGAAACAGAATCCCATATTATTATATCACTGTCTGAATTAGATTAACCAAACCTTGTAGTTGTGCTTGTGTACATTAAATCCAAGGGGCTTTGCAGCTTCCTCAATTTTGGAGATAATTTCGTTAGGAGGACATTGGGAAGCAAAACTGGTTTCTCGCTTCACAGCAGGCGCCTATTGTTTCAATGCAAAACCAAACCAACAAACATTTGTTCAAATTCTTCGATTTAATTTTGGAACAGTGAAAAGCAAAGGGATGTTGATTACTTCTGTCTGCTTCTCAAACAAATTGTCAAGACTGAAGGTTTGTGATCTGGAAATAAGCTCAAAAGCATTCATGGAAACAGGCTTCTCTTTCCTTTCTGTAACTAGGTGTTCCTATAATATAATCAAACAGTGAATAACTTCACATGAAATTCTTTCTCCAAAGCAACAGAGTCAAACAGTCTATCAGCCCCACATTGTAAAGTGGAAACAAAATCCAATTTCTTACCTTGGAGTCATTAAAAACAGCATCTATGTCATCAAGATTTACACCCTCTTCCTGCTCAAATTGTGGTGGCTTGTACTCTTTCTTGAACCATTCATCTTGTAAAATTTTAGGAATAGTTATACGCTGCAACAGAGAAAAAAGAAGAGATGGAAAGGAATTAGTTAATAGTTCAATATGCTTATTATTGCATTCAGAAAAATAAACTATTCTGAGAAATTTGGAACTTACAGTAAGAGGGTTCGGATCAAGAATACGATGAATCAAATTCCTTGCACCAGATGAAAACCATGATGGACAGGTGAAATCAGCCTTCCAGATCTAAAGATTACATCAACATTTAGTAAAATCTTCATAACCAGCTGATCAAAATGAACCCAAATCCAGACTACTTACTTTTTTATACAAGGCGATAAGATTAGGCTCATCAAAAGGCAAATATCCAGCCATAAGTACAAAGAGAATAACTCCACAAGACCAAATATCAGATGATATTCCATCATAACCTTTATCTTTGAGCACCTGATAAGTAAAATGTCAAATTTCAAATACCAGTGAAGAAATCTTACAGCATTACAGCTCAGAAACGTTATTAATGAGTTAATACCTCTGGAGCAACGTAATTTGGAGTCCCACAGGCCGTATGAAGCAAACCATCCTCCTACGAGAGGAAGAGGAAGCATCAAGCATGTTAAATTCATCCATGCTACAAAAATGAAAGATTAACACAACTAGACTTGAATGTGCCTTATATTTTATCACACATTATATCTTTTAGCATCAAATTTCAATTTTATAAAACTGTATCCTACTAGTCAAGTACTAAACAGTCAATGCTTACCCGAACTTGCTGTGAGAAAGTGCTCAATCCAAAATCTGAAATTTTAAGAACACCATAGCGGTCCAAAAGAAGGTTTTCAGGCTGCAAGGTAGAACCCAAGTTGAAGAAATTGTTAGAAACTTTCAAACACATTCATCAAATTATAGTTATTCAAAGGAATAGTTCGAACCTTTAAATCTCTGTGGTAAACTCCTCTACTATGGCAGTAATCAACAGCATTAATAAGCTGATGGAAATAGCTTCTGGCTTCCTCCTCTTTGAGTCTCCCACGTTTGGCCTACAAAATGTAGAAGAATCAGTACCACCAATGAATCATTTTGAACAAGGAGCTAAAGCAAACTTTTAACTATAAATATCTTTGAATTGAAATGTAGACAATTGCTTACAATTCTGTCAAAAAGCTCGCCTCCATCAGCATATTCGAGCACAATATAAATCTTTGTTTTGCTAGCCATAACCTACGAATTTTGAAGGAAAGAAATTTCAGTAAAATTATCATGCTATAAACTGAATATATAAACCATATATACGCCATTGTCAAAGGATAGTTGATTACTTGATTTACCTCAAATATTTGACTGACATTAGGATGCTTGATAAGCTTCATTGTTGATATTTCTCGTTTAATCTACCATTAAGGAAAAAAAAAAAAAAAAACCCAGAAAATGTTAATGCTTGAGTAGCTTATTAAACTGTTCCAACAAATTAAATGCAAAAACGAATTTCTTATAATAATAACCCAGATCTTTTCTACCAAAAAAGAATAATAACCCAGATTTTGATTACTAGAACAATGTTTGACCATGAACGGACCCACATTAAACATGGGACCTTGTTTGTCTTGTCCCATTTGTTAAAAGTACACGTAAAAGCTGACGAGTGCGAGAAGCCCGTGTTTAATTATTGACAGCTTCTGCAAAATTTCATGGTTTTAAGTGCATGGTTTGGTTTTACCTGTTCGACCATATGATGACGGAGAACATGGTCACGGTCGAGGATTTTGATAGCCACGCACTCGCCGGTCTCCACATTCTTTGCGAACTTAACCTTTGCAAAACTACCCTCACCCAAAGTTCTTCCCAGCTCGTACTTCCCTACACGTGTCCTCGTCGGACCCTGCGCCGTCGTCGGACCCTGCGCCGTCGTCGTCCTCTTCTTCGTGCTCATTCTTCCCGCCGTTGGTCGACAAACACCGCCGTTACCGTTTGATCAGATTACCAGAAGATTTTCTTCGTTTCTATGTATTGCTTTTTTGGCTTTCAATTTATTTGTGTATTGCAGTAAATTGAATTTTAAATTGTGGAAGAGGCAGAAGCAGAATTGAGAAGGGAAGGAAAAAGCAAAATATGAGGAAGACAAGGAAAGGAAGTGAGAAGCAGGAAATTTCAATGGAAATGGAATTTTTTTTTTTTTGACATAAAATGGAAATGGAATTTGGTTTTGTATTGTACTACGTATTTTACCATTATTATCTAGTTGGGCCCGCAAGTGATGACGTGGACCACTTAATATATATGCGGAAAAATTCCGTGGCTGCCCCTTTGTTTCGAGATTTATACTATTAGCAGCGCCAATTTTACCAATCTGTCTCATTTTACCTTGTTTGCTGGGATAAGGATCAAACAATTCTAATCCCATTCGAAACTTTGGAACTATATTTTGGTTCGATACCATTTTTAGGTGCATATATATATAGAAATTCTAATTTCGTTTTATTCGTTCATAAAATTCCAAGTTTAAAGTTGAACGTTTTTGGGTAGCATCCAATTGATATCAAACTCTAACAAAGTACTAATATTAGTAATTATGAAACTACTACAATACTAGCTAGCAATAAATTCTAGTAATTGTTTTTGGTACATAGCAGTGATGATTTTCAATAACATATTATTTGGATAAATTGATGCTGGAAAATGTAAAAAGTATATTAATTTTTTAATATTGAAAGGGTAATGGAACAAGGAATACCAGAAGAAAAATAGGCATTAAAGGATTTAAGGTTTGCTTCAACAGTTCAGATGTTCATACATTAAATAGTATAGCACAGCTGCTAAATAAGTGAATGAAAAAATTTGGGTGCCCATAAAAGGATATTTAACCCAGAAATATACCGACCATATATATCCGTGGGCATCCATATAATAATTAATGGATATATATAACCAAAGTGTATATATATATTAAAGCTGAGACACTGTTATCGCCAAAAAAAGAAAGGAGAGAGAAGAAGCTGAGTAGAGCATTTCTTTCATCTAATGAACAATTCTATTGACAAATTTCAATGGGTAGTAGAATCTCCCCTTAATAATATATAAAAGAAACAGGGCAATGAACCATGCCCCATGTTTTGAGGCATTTAAATCCATAAATTGACAAAACTCTATAAAATATGTGCAGCGCTAGAATGAAGATGAGCAGCTGGCCAACAAGATTTGGTCTTTGTCATATCCTGCACAAATTTACCAAGTCAAAAAACTTTGTCCATTACTACAGTAAACTGAAGTTGGGGAGAAGGATAAGAGATTAATCACCTTTGGCCTTAAGCAATTTCTTCAGATTTCCAGACTATATCTTTCAATCCACAAGAAAAGTTTTTGTAGAACTGTAATATGAAACGAAGAATCAATGCATAAACACATATAGAATCTTTATTGGACAAATTCAAATGGATATTTGGCTTAAACAATAAGATCCTAGTTAAAGCTGCTCCTTAACCAAAACAATGGGAAACATAGCTAAACTGAAATGCAGATATATATATACCTTGTGAAACTCCAAGGTATCACCGCCAGTTTTCCGGAGTTCCACCATATGCAAGGAGGGAGCCACCTCAAACACCTAATCATCATATAAATAGAAATTAGATTGTCACTTTCAACATATTCCGAAGAACATAAAATGGCATTTGACTTATGAGTAGATAATTCAGTACTACCTCAGTAGCTACAGAAAGCTGCCCCTTTCTCCCACTTTTGTCACCTTTCAACTTCATCTGTGACATATGAATATAACAAACACATGAGATATGAACCAGAATCTGTAAACATAAGAAGAAGCATTTATGGAAGACTGGTTTTGCAGTAAACCAAACCTTATAGTTGCGCTTGTGTACAATAAAGCCTAGGGGCTTTGCAGCTTCCTCAATTTTGGAGATAATTTCGTTAGGAGGACATTGGGAAGCAAAACTGGTTTCTCGCTTCACAACAGCCTATTGTTTCAATGCAAAACCAAACCAACAAATTTGTTCAAATTCTTCAATCAAAACTCAATCTGATTTTGGAACAGTGAAAAGCAAAGGGATATGTTGATTAACTTACTGTCTGCTTCTCAAACAAATTGTCAAGACTGAAGCTTTGTGATCTGGAAATAAGCTCAAAAGCATTCATGGAAACAGGCCTCTCTTTCCTTTCTGTAACTAGGTGTTCCTATAATATAATCAAACAGTGAATAACTTCACATGAAATTCTTTCCCCAAAGCAACAGAGTCAAACAGTCTATCAGCCCCACATTGTAAAAGTGGAAACAAAATCCAATTTCTTACCTTGGAGTCATTAAAAACAGCATCAATGTCATCAAGATTTACATCCTCTTCCTGCTCAAATTGTGGTGGCTTGTACCCTTTCTTGAACCATTCATCTTGTAAAATTTCTTGAATAGTTATACGCTGTGGCAGAGAAAAGGAAGATATGAAAAGGAGTAAGTTAATTAATGGTTCAATATGCTTGTTAAATTTAGAAAAGTATAACTATTCTGAGAAATTAATTTGGAACTTACAGTAAGAGGGTTCGGATCAAGTATACGATGAATCAATTTCCTTGCACCAGGTGAAAACCATGATGGACAGGTGAAATCAGCCCTCCAAATCTAAAGATTACATAAACATTTAGTAAAATCTTCATCACCAGCTGATCAAAATGAATCCAAATCCGTAGTACTTACTTTTTTGTACAAGGCGATAAGATTAGGCTCATCAAAAGGCAAATATCCAGCCATAAGTACAAAGAGAATAACTCCACAAGACCAAATATCAGATGATGTTCCATCATAACCTTTATCTTTGAGCACCTGATAAGTAAAATGTCAGATTCCAAAGATCAGTGAAGAAAACTTCCAGCATATACAGCTCAGTATCTCAGAAAAATTAAATTAATGAGTTAATACCTCTGGAGCAACATAATTTGGAGTCCCGCAGGCCGTATGAAGCAAACCATCCTCCTGCAAGATCAGGAAGAGGAAGAGGAAGCATGTTTAAATTCATCCATGTTACAAAAATGAAAGATTAACACTACTAGCCATGAATGTGCATTATATTTTATCACATAATTTATAACTTTCAGTATGAGAAACACCAATAAGTTTAGGCTCAGAGATTTCAATTTTATAAACCATCCTAATAGGCAAGATTATAACGTACTAATTAAAGAGTCATGAATGCTTACCCGAACTTGCTGTGAGAAAGCACTCAATCCAAAATCTGAAATTTTAAGAACACCATAGCAGTCCAAAAGAAGGTTTTCAGGCTGCAAAATAGAATCCAAGTTGAAGATATTGCTCGAAATTCATAACCTTTCAAAACACATTCATCAAATGGAATAGTTTATACCTTCAAATCTCTATGGTAAACTCCTCTACTATGGCAGTAATCAACGGCATTAATAAGCTGATGGAAATAGCTTCTAGCTTCATCCTCTTTGAGCCTCCCACCTTTGGCCTACAAAGTATTGAAGAATAGTATCATAAATCATTTTAAAACAAGTATCAAAAGCATTTAAGTTTAATTAATGTCTTTGAAGTGAAAGACAATTGCTTACAATTTTGTCAAAAAGCTCGCCTCCATCCACAAACTCGAGCACAATATAAATCTTTGTTTTGCTTGCCATAACCTGCCCATTTTTAAGCAAAGAAATTCAGTAAAAATAATTATCATGCTAAACTGAATATATAAACCATATATATGCCATTGTTTATAATTCAAAGGATAGTTGAATTACCTCGAATATCTTAATGACATTGGGATGCTTGATAAGCTTCATTGTTGATATTTCTCTTTTAATCTACCATTAAGAAAAAACCCAGAAAATGTTATTGCTTGCTTGAGTAGCTGATTAAAGTACTGTTCCAACAAATTAAATGCAAATAAGAATATTAATAGTAATAACCCAGATTTTGATTAATGTACATTAGTACTAAAACAATGTTTGACCATGAACGGACCCACATTGGGACCTGGTTGTCTTGTCCCATTTGTTGTAGTGGAATTAATAAGAAGTTAAAAGTAGACGTAAAGGGTGACGAGTGAAAGCCGCTATCTCTTGTGCAAAATTTCATGGTTTTAATTTAAGTACGCATGGTCTGGTTTTACCTGTTCGACCATATGATGACGGAGAACATGGTCTCGGTCGAGGATTTTGATAGCCACGCAGTCGCCGGTCTCCAAATTCTTTGCGAACTTAACCTTGGCAAAACTACCCTCACCCAAAGTTCTTCCCAGCTCGTACTTCCCTACACGTGTCCTCGTCGGACCTTGCGTCGTCGTCTTCGTCGTCCTCTTCTTCGTGCTCATTCTTCCCGCCGTTGGTCGATAAACACCGTTACCGTTTGATCAGATTACCAGAAAGAAAAGATTTTCTTCGTTTCGGACTAATTCTATTGTTTTTGGCTTTAAATATATTAATTTTTGTTTTGCAGTAGTGAATTGAATTTTAAAGTGTGGAAGTGGCAGAAGCAGAATTGAGAAGGAAAATACGAGGAAGGAGAGGAAGACAAGGAAAGCAAGTGAGAAGCATGAGGAGTTTAAATGGAAATGGAATTTGGTTTTGTATTGTTATTGTAAGTATATACTATATATGTATTGCAAAAAAAAGAAGTATATACTATATATTAGTATTTTACCAATTTTATTAATTTTTAGCATTATCTGTGTGGGGCGCAAGGGGATGATGTGGACCACTTAACACATAATATGCGGAAAAATTCCGTGTTCCTTCCGTGGCTGCCCCTTTGGGTTTGTTTCGAGATTTTTATTTATACTAATAGTAATAGCAGTGGAAATTTTACCAATCTGTCTCATTTTTATACCTTGTTTGCTGGGATAAGGATAAAACAATTCAAATCCCATTCGGAATTTTGGAACTATATTTTGTTCCCAGCTGAAGATCTTTTATATACATACATAATATAGAAATTCTAATTTCGTTTTTATTCATTTACAAAATTCCAAAGTTTATAGTTGAACGTACGGAAATATATATATTTTGGGTGCATCCAATTCAATTAATATCAAAAATTCTATTCTTCAAAAAAAATATATATATCAAAAATTCTAACAAAAGTAATATTGTGATTGTTTTTGGTAAATAGCAGTGAATTCGATAGCATATTACTTGGATAATAATAATAAATTGATAATGAAAAATGTAAAATATATATAATTTTTTAATATTGAAAGGGTAATAATGTAGTATGGAACAAGGAATACGGATAAGCCTTATGGGGCCAGAAAGCAGAAGCAAATATCAATGATATGATTTGATAAAATGAAATAAATGCATGGATCAATAATTGAGAACGTCCAAAAGACCAAAAACCACAAGATTTTTAAAACTATATATATATACTTTTCGTATTAATATTGTTCGATGATGAAGCCAAAGTTTTTTTTTTTTTGGCAATAAGATGAAGCGAAAGTTTAGGGATGAAAAAATAAAAAAGTAATTAAAAAACTAAGGTTGAGATAGGGAAGGAGCAATTTCTAGGTAGTTTCTTAGGGTTTCTTTCGTATTATATCTCCTCTTTGCATGTGATATGAACCTTATCTTGTAACTTTCACTGAATTATTGACGTGAAGCATTGCAACTCTTTGTCCACAAACAAATCGAGTGGAGGAGATTTCAATTTTCTTAATTTCCCTCATTGTTATTATTACTATTATATATTATATATATATTATTGAGCATATTATTCTCTGGTTAAACTCTAGCCTAGGGATTTTGATGTGGGGTTCTTACTTTTTAATTCCCTTTCTCTTTTCTTTTTTGTCATTTTCATGATCATGTGATTGAATGATAAATTATATTGCTTGTCTCCCTACTTTATTAGCGATAAATAATACTATAATACGTACCTTTCTAAATTAATTAGCTCAGCTCGTATTGGCCATAATTTGTAGGTAAAGAGAGATTAATATGGGATGATAAGTACTTATTCTAAACCTTCCAAAACTAAGTTCCAATATATGTTGCAATTACAACAAAAAGATTGGATGAAACCATTTTAATTAGCACCAATATGGCATTATACGTTCTTTTCAACAAACCAAATCATGTTCTCAAATGGGGCGACGTATTCCTAATTCCTAATTAATGAAATCATGTTTATTCTTTATTTTGATTCAAAAAATGAAATGAAGAAAAGTAGAATAAGTGTACAACACATATTGCTTAGATAGACTTTGAGATATTGGACTTCATCAAATTTCAGTCTATATTATAATAAGCCGCCCGAAACGAGATAGATGAATCCATTTGTAAATAAAATGGGCCTAAGATATACCTTTTTCTGGACTATCTGGGATTATTTGAATTGGACTTGGATGATCCAATATCCAAAACACATGGGTCATGGTTCAGCCCAAATTCCCATCTCAATCACAGAATTGTCGTTACATATATAAGGCTTAGAACTATGAATTTTTCGGCTTGAAAGTTGCCTTTTCCCATTCCTTCCTTTGTTAAGTGGCTAATTGCTCAAGTTTTTCAAGCCCCATCTTGTTTTCTCACGCTTTCTCTCGTTTTGGGATAAAGTTATCATCTTATCTTAGCGTTTTGGGTCAAAATGCTGAAGACACATATATAGTGGATTTATAACAAACACATTTCTAACAAAGTTTTTTTTGTATCAAATTTCTAACAAAGTTCATTAAAAGCATAAGGAAGAGCAATTTGATTTATGTGGCTGAGAAATTGCAAATCCCAATTCGGCATTTCAACCCAAAACCTTTCAATTTAGCAGAAAAGCAAAGTATAGATATGAGGCAAGCAGATCAAAGTCCCTGTGTCCCTGGGAAGAATCTTAGCCACTCATCAAGGGATCTTTTGCTATAATACAATTCCCTTTTTCCCAATATGACTTGTTGTATAGCAACTATCAGAAAGTGAATGCAGAATATATATATATACCCCACTAGACTTAATTAGTGTCTAAAAACTAAAATACTAGTAGTAGTAAATTTGGATTGGATATGTCCCCACGATGAAACCAATTAAATTTGTCATGTTAAGTATAAAACAACATATCTGACATCTTACAAGTCCCAAGTTTCGATCGCCCAGTCAAGCCTGTAAGGAAACTTCATTTTCATTGCCTACATGGAAATGGTCAATAGAAGAATCTTGATTTACAAAAGTTTTATCACTTTCCTTTCCTATATCCACACAAGTAGCTGTGATTTGGAGTTTTCTTGTATATATATTCATAATATTCATAATTCATTCATAGGTCTTAATTAATTGCCTTGGAAACTGCTGAATTATACCAATATTTTAATTTCCTTGGAAGCCAACAACGCACCTGTCAAATGAACAAGGAACAAATATTATAAAATTTTGGAAGGCAAGGCAATGCATCCGCCCCCGGATACATCCATGCATTAATCTTAGTATAGTGATAAAAGCTGAAACGCAATCATTTTCTCCTTTTAACATTTTCTTTCCTCTATTACTAGCAAAGAACGACTTTGATATAAAGGCACGCCTGATTGAAACCTCATTATCAATTCGGCCTTACTTGGATGACTACTATATAATAGTATATATTAATAATAATAATCGCCTAAATTCATCCCCCAAGTCATGGGGATCTTGCCTTCCTAAGCTTTCACTTTTATTTCTCAAGCTCTCTTCGTTTTCCTTCTGTTCTGTTTTTCCTCCACTTAACATGTTTTCAACCGACATCTCATAGCTAGCTAGCTTCTACTTTCATTCTTCGTCAATTATTGCTTCAATATTGGTATGTTAAATTGATTACAGGTTTATCTCCTTTTTCTCGATCCGATGATCCTAATACTAATTCTAATTTGTGTTTGATGGGAATTGATCAGGGGCGGTTTTGTTTGGAGTTTTGCTGCTATGGGTAATTTTGAATTTGCTAGAGAAGAGAAATTTGATCATGAGACCAAGACGAAGGAACCAAAGAAGAGATCATACGTAGCATGTTTATGGTCGTTTTTGGTGAGTTTATCGGGCGGCCTGTTGTTGGCGTGGTGGGAACATGAATATCACCCGACTTATAGCCAGCTATGGATGGTTCCCGTTGGTCTTATTCTGTTTGGAACCCCAGTCATGATTTGGTTCGCCATTTCCGTTTCTCATTTCTGCAAATTCACAGAGGATGCCAGCCCATCAGTCGACGGTTCATCACTAGTTCATCAATATCATGACCCAGAAAAGATGATCAAACAAGTCATTTGAACAGCTTCATCTTATTCACTGTTATTAATTTCTATATATATATATGAAAGCTTTTCATTTTTATTTTTTGGGATATAAAAATCACAAGAATTGCAGGCTCAGGCTACAATACATATACAATTATAACAGATTAACCTTTAATTTGCCTTATCTTGTATACAGTCTGCATCTTCAAGTAAGTTACTACTATAAACACAAATTTGCTACAGTTAACTGATCAGAATGATTCGGAAGTGGCTGTTGCCTTGGTAATTTAGATTATTGCATAATTTAGATTTTAGATTGATTAATTAGTTAGTGGGGTTTCTGTTTTTGTGTGTGGATTGGCTGAAGCATGATGATATTCCAGGCTAAGGACAGCTATAAGTCCATTATTTTTAATAAGAGGATAGAAAAATCTAAAAAAGTATGAGGTAATGATAGGTATCAAGTGACAAGTGGGTTGGTTTTTATTTGATTTAATATTTAATTTAATTAAATGATGTGGGAGAAATCAATGAGATTGAAAGGATATACGGTGAGGTAACCTAAGTCAAACAATACTAAAGTTAATTAGGCAAGAAAGTTGCCTTCCCCAGTTCCTTAAACTTGTTCAATTAATGTCCACTTTATGTTCTTAATTAATTTACTGAGATCAACCTGGCCAGGCTTTTCGAAGCCAACAAATTAACAGGTCGTGCAAATATATTGACGAAATATGTAATGTCTGTGTGCTTAGCCTGAAAAGGGCAAATAAAGAGTTTATCATCTTTTGAATTATTGAAAAGAAACCATTGCCCAAAACCGTTTTAAAGAACAAATCATTTGAAGTACAGCTAATTGTGCTTATAGTGTCCCTTCAAATGAATTTGTTTTGAGGATGTCCCTAACCTACACTTCAATAATTTTGTTTAATAATTAGGCAATAAGAAAGTGACGGAAAAAAAAAAAAAAAAACTCCAAATTTGTAAAAAAAATTCCAAATATTCCCCATAATTAGGCAGACTCAAACGAAGATAAGAAAAGAAAGGGAAATAAAGCCTTCTCCTTTTATTTTGGACAATGGAAGGTAAAACCTTTCCTTCATATAATCTTTGAAAACCTTATCGTCTTTAAATTTTGATTATGATGATTGAAAGCGAAGCGAAGTTCGAATAAAATAAAATGTTAAAAGGTTCAAACAAGAAAACCCAAAGCCCCAAGTCACGAGGTTCACGCCAGCAATGTTTATTTTATAATACTATATAAGGAAACCCACTGCCATGGCGTCGTGCTTCCTGGAACACTCAGATATTGGGGCTGAATCTGTCCGATCGAAAGCCATTATATTTGGATCATTTGTCGGCATGGGCAACAAGTTTTAGAAAATACTGTAGTCTATTTCACAACTTCCGTCAACCAATAACAAACAGCTTAGGCCTTCAGACGTGCATCGATTGACGTTGGCACTTCAGAAATAGAACATCCCATTTCCAAGAGCTTTTAACATCACCGGAAAACTGGTTCTGTTAAATGTAGTATTTCAATATTGCGGATAGGATTCAGTAACAGAAGAATCATGTCTCTGAACCTAAGCTTTTATTTACATTCACTTAATAGTATCACATGAAGACACAAGATATCAAATTGAAAACAATAGGGAGGTATATCTTTTGAGATTGAACATTAAAACACTAAATATATTTAATATGATATACACGGTTACTTCAAGGCTCAACATCTGAACGTGTCGGAAATTCTGTGCCACGAAGTGCTGGTATGTTGTTCAAGTCCTCTTCCGAGATCAATGGCAAGAACCACAGAGTTCTCTTCGTGCCAAATACCTTAAGCAAGAAAGATGAATAGTGAGATTGATGGAATATATTGTCTCTCTTGAGGGAAGAAAGACTTGCTTTCATCAAAATATATGTGATCATAGTTCTAGCATGATGCAGCAAGAGACTTCCTCAAATCTGCCTTCTCAGCATTATAGCTTCAATATTAACTTATGCTTTTGATACCAGATTATGAATATGAGCCCTAGATGCATCTCGATTGCTATATTGATAAGTCTGATTTCCTTGTATTATGTTCATATAGATAAATAAAAGGAGAAGCTAAGAGAGTATGCAAAGCAAGCAGTACCTGCTCAAAATTCCTTCTCCTGCCCAAGTCATATTTCCACCTAACTGTTCCTTTCTTCTCATAAACCTGAAGAAATTGTTTCAAAAAAAAGGCCATATATGACAAATTATTAACCATCAAAAAGATGTCTTCGTAAAAAATAGATAACGCCCATCCTAATGATATTACCATGACTCGCCAATGGGGTTTGCTTGAGCTTCATGTAAGTTCTCAACAACAGGAAGATTACACATTAACAAAAATTATAATGGCTGTAAAGAAATTAGTTGTAATATATACCTCTACTGATGTCGTGTTGCTTGATAGAAGAGATGCATGCATGACTAGGAAACAAAGAAGACTCAGAGCAAAAGCCAAATTGAGAACTGCATCAAGGTAATGAATCTGTAAGAAACATAAAAACAATGAGCATAAAGAACAAATATGTTGAGCTGAAAAAAAATATATAAACATGCGTTGACAACTCACCAAATGCCAAAAAGATTATTGCTAAATTGGCGGGAGTGGATAAGTGACTCTTGGCTTCAGCAAAGAAATTGATAAAACTTGGCAGCAACACTATGGTGTCCATTGTTGTCTCCAAAAATGTATATAGCTTTTCGGGTAGAAATAAATGTCAGGAGATATAGGAAAAGATTAAGTGAGATGGGTCACTCCATCCCCACCTTTTTAGTTCAAAAGAAGGGGAATGGGTGGACAAGCATTATATATTGATCTGTGCATAATTTAAAGATATGAAGCCAATATTCAGTCCAGCCACCTCTGTCTTGAGAAGTAGAGGCATAATTTAAAGGAATGGGCAGTTAAATATTCAAGAAAACTGACGTACACCTCACATGCCTATTCTAAAAAGGTTGAAATAACTCTATGTAAAGGTATTTAGTTCTGCCCAAGCAGGAAGGACAACAAGAAGCAACAGCTAAAAATTATAAAAAATAAAAACAAAACGTCATAGGTTAATTGCTTTGCAGGTGCAAGCCAAAGATTCTCAAAGTTCAAGCCACAAGAGAAAAAAATTTTAATATGTTTTTATATATTTGTAGCACTAACTACATACTCTACATACTGATTCACTTGTGATCTAAGTATAGTTTAACTATAACAAATTCTGGTAAACTTCTTTACATGTATCCCAATCCCAAAGGCACAATTTTTGGACTTTAAAGAAAGGCCAAAAATCATGGGCTGGTTGGCTTCTTTGTAAGACAATTCAAAAAGACTCAAAAATATGATCCAAACTTCAAATATAGTCATTCCTTCTTGCGCTTATTAAAAGTGAAATGACAATTTTATTCCAGTACAGTCATACTTGCAGATCATGCAACATAAATAAGTTGTAAAGCATATTTTTTGGACATAAAATTGATAGTAATATCAGTGGACCTTCACAGATCTTTCCAAGTCACAATCGACATGATAAATGCAATTAAGGCACTTCTGCCCTGAAAAATGGTGCGGCAAGTCTGGACTCATTTAAAAATGACTACTGTAAATCTCCTATACTAATGGAAAACAAAAAAACAGAAAAAAAAATGCATATACTCCGGATTTTCATATTTCATAGTTATTCACAAAGCATAAGGAATGGCACGTTACCAAGAAAAGAAGAAAAAATTTGTAGTTGCGAGCTCCAACACAATTCACCACCCAGACACAATGGTGGTCCATCTTGAGAACACATCTTTGACCTATAGAAACATGATGTAACAAAGATAAGTTATTTTCCATACTATCAACTTGACTCGTTCTCAAACTTCCAATTTAGTAAAACTGAAAATAGTAGCTTTGGTCCAAACCAGCAAATGGTATCAAAGATGTAAATCAAAGACTTAAGACTTCACAGTTCACAGAGAAAGATTGCAAAAAGATATTGGCAGTCCATACTGATTTGCTTCATATTTCTTAGTTCTTACTTAACGACTACCTAATTTCTATGATTCATCTCATCAAAAATTAGCATTAGCTTTTATCTTCATCCTAAACACCATCCTGGAAAATAATTTGAAATCAATCTCATTCCTTTCGGCACAAATTGATGTTTCTTTAAGGGAAAATGATAAAATAAATCCAAAAAGCAAGTAATTTGACTTACAAACAGAACAATGATGGCACCGCGGCGGCTTCCCATTCTGGCAATGGATGCAGTAACCAGCACGGGGTCTTCTCTGAAATCCATCATCCGCCGCTGCCAAAGAAGTACCAACCTCCAAATTCTCCTCTGTGGGATCCGGTCTCCAATTTTCAGGTACAGAGCCGGGGTCCTCAAACACTACCCTAAAATAGCTCCATAATAAAAGTATGAGCTGCCAAAAGAAAAAAATCAAGTGGCTGAGCAAACATTAAAACTAACTACGTAACGTAAGTAAGAAAGCAAGTCTCTAATTGCCTGACAATTACCAGAACATGGAATTTAACAATGATGGCGAAGGCTAGAAAGGAGTGGAATCCGCCACGGAGTAACTTTGGGCCCCAGGTGAGTACTACGACGGCGTAGTATGTGACGCCGATAATTGCGGCGACGAGGAGGATCATGAAGTAGCCGATGACTCTGAGGCCGGAGCAAAGCCGGAATACGTTAATTTCCATCCCGGGACAAAACCGGCGGGTTATCCCGATTTGCGGGACTATGGGTAGATGTCTTCGGGTTCGCGCTGGGAAAAGACGTTTCCAGATGTCGGGAGCCAGGGTTCATAGAGATAGGGTATTCTTGTTATTGTTTTCTAGGAATCGTTGAAATGGAGGCGTGGATCGGTAACTTCAGTAGCGGGAAAGGGATTGATTGGGAAGTGGAATTTGGGTGTGGCAAGGTCGGTCGTTACCTAGAACTCGGATAGATAACTCATAACTCGGTCTGAGTAGCACTCACCTTTATTTATTTTTTATCGTTTTTGAATAAAGTAAGTGAACATACGGCCAAAAAAAGAAAAAAAAAAGAGAGTAAGTGAACATAAATTACGTGAGTATACAACACTCAACATAAATTAAGTGATTAGTATTAAGAAATCCAACAGTCAATTAAATAATCATATAGTAGTATTATGCAATTAGTAGACTTAACCACCAAACTTGGAGCTAAATTATTGGACTCTAAATTATTCCAAATCCAATATTGTTACCAATTAAAGAATAAAAAGTAGTATGTACCAAAAGAAAAAAAGAATAATAAAAGTAGTAATCCTATATTACTCTGATATAATCATATAAAATTATCAAGGATAAATAATCTACTAATGTTTATAATTAATTTTCCTCTTAGGTTGCATTTTTATCGTGGTATCTTAGATATCATGTGAGAATGTCATTTCTACCTCTTTTTCTGGGAATGTTATTTTAGTGGGAAACTTTACATTTTTTTGTTTTTGTGGGAATCAGATTACCATGTTTGGTTAACGTCAAAATCTGACATTCCTAAGGTGTGCAAAGTACAACCTTATCTCCAAACTTACATTCCAAAAATTTGGTAAGGTTAAATAGTTAATAAGCTAATAAAATTTGAGGGTATAAGAGAAAAGTCATTAAAATTTGAGGGTATGAGAAAAAAGTCGAGATAAAAATAGTAGCACTTTCCTGAGAAAGTTAACTTTCCCACCTGGGAATGACATTCCCCCTAAAATTAGATTTCATCAACCAAACATGGGGAAGTTATCCCTCTACCTAACTTACCACACTTTCTCACTACATCCCACAAACCAAACGCAATAGTTTGATCTCATTGGTTTGAACATTTTCGGAGAATTGTGGATAAATGGTGCAAAAGGGTTTAGAACATTCTTGCACTGCAACAGCGGGGGCCAACATGTGAGAAGAGAAGTGGGCGAAGGAGTAGTAAGGAAAAGATGCACTTTCAAAACAGTGTATGCGGTCAAGTTTAGGAAATTATACGACTACAGTACCAAAATTTTTGTCAGAAACTCATAACTCTCCAAGTGGTACACCCAATTTGCATCCATGCAATTCCTTTTGGATAAGCTTGAATCAAATCATTGAAATTGAATCCATTCTTTCCCTTCTCTTGAATTTCTATTTATAATATTCATATTCATAATATATATAATTTATATTATATATATATATGTATAATAACAAGATTATTTTTATCTAATGAAATTTCATTACCTACTCGTTTGTATATGAAATTACAAATATGAAATTAATTACTGTAATTAGTAAAATTTAGAATTGAGGTAAGACTAACATAATCAACTTGTTTTGTACTATATATTAGTAATATTATGAAATTAGCCAATAGATTGGCTAAAGTAATAAAGATTTGAATTTGATGGAAGTTCGAGTCTTTACATATTTTTCTTAATAAATAATCGGTAAATTCAGAAAACCCGAGAGTCGACTGAATTCTTAAATCTTTCGGGTAGTAAAAAAAATGTGATTTGTAAAAAAAAAAAAAGTAGTAATATTATGAAATCAATTATAGATTTATAGGCAGCATTTTAAAAAAATGAAGCTCATAAAATGGAATCAACAGTTCCAAGAAAAGTACGACCATGTCGGTGAGACTGAAGAGAAGAGATGCGAAACCAAAGCAAAAAGGCAGAGGGAAAGCCCAACCAAAGGAAACAAACAAACAAACGAACAAAAACAAGGATGACGTCAGCAAACCGTGGAGAAAAAAAGAAAAACCCAATAAACTACCAAACTAAAAAAATCTCTTTCGCGTGAGTTTTGTCTTGACAACAGGACAGACCAAATCTAGCCCCTTTTCCTTCGGTTAAATCTTTTTATTTCTCCTTTTTTTCCTTTTAAAAAATATAAACAAAAAACCTTTTCAATTTAGTATTTATTTATGTTTTACTTCCTTGTCTTAAACTGCAGAATCATCGTCTCTATCTGAGAAACCAAAAAAACCCACTTCAGGAATCAAACGAAATAGACTAAAGAATTCCTCCAAACTCACCTGCTCTAACTCAGGTAATAATAATCGTACATACCCTTTATTTCTTTTTCATTTTTTAAATACCTGGGATATTCGATTTAGGGTTTTTGATTTTTTTTCTTGTGTTGTTTTGTTTGGGAAGAAATTTTTAGGTTAATTAGGTTTTAGGGTTTCTTCTTGGAGTGAAGCAAAGTGAAATAAAAAAACAGGCTCATTCAAGATGCAGCAGCCACCGCAGATGATTCCTGTCATGCCTTCTTTTCCTCCTACTAATATTACTACTGAACAGATTCAGAAGGTATATTTATGTTCATCATGTTTTTTCCTTTTGTTTTGTTTATTAATGTTTTATTATCCGTATATTTTGTGTTTAATGCTATTAGTTTGAAGTTATTGAGAGGGAGATGCTGACCTGGATTTTTTTTTTTTGCAATTTTATAGTATTTTTTTCTCTTTTTGTGGGTGAATGAAACCTTTTTTTTCTTCATCAGATGATAGACGAATCCTAATTATTTGTTAAAGGAAGAAGAAATGCCTTTTTTTTATGGATGTTTATGAAAATCACTTTTCTGAAATGGAAGAGTTGTGCTTTTCTTTGAATTGGTTTTGCATGTGTTGTTTTAATTTGGAATAAGAGCAATGATACTCAAAAGGTAATGTTTGGTTGATGTTGATGCTTTAAGAAGTTATGATCACGGTGATTGACTGATTAAATGGAAAGAACAATTGAATGATGCTTATTGGTACTGCTGGGGGTGATCTGATATTCCTTTTTGTTTGATGCAATGAGATCATTTATATCGATCTTTTGTCGGTTATGTAGTATCTAGTTGTCGAAAGCATAAGACTTGTGCTATCCTCGAGGGTGGAATACATCTGGCACGTTCAAGTGATTGTGCTTGATGTTGGGGAGACTCTACTGTCTAATTACGCGTGTCAATTTGATTGTCGGTCTCTTATCTTTAGAACTATTTTTTGTTTCTATTTTTGGTTTCTGTCGTTTACAAAGCGTGTAAATGAGTAGGAAGTTGTCTGATCTAATCTTCTAGAAATCTTTGTTATAGATGGAGACAGAGTGACAGATGAGATCATTGCTTTGTTCCTTGAAAGAGTAATATTCCTTTTAGAGGAAAAGAATTAGTTATCTTACTCTGTAAAAATGAAACATTAGTTTTATTAAAGCCTAAGAGGTGGCTTCGTAAACTGTTGGCTGATTTTAGAAGGTTTTAAACACAAGAGGTGGGATTAATATACTCATTCTCATGGATGATCAATACAGTGGTTTTGAACTAGGCCCGAATTTTATTAGCTATAATTAATCTGCTAAAAAGGAATGCAGTTGAAGGTTTTTTGAATTAACTCTATAGTCTATACCCTAGAAATACTACTAACCTTTTTATTTAGCAACCTCCTCTTAACACTTTCAACTTTTGGAACGCAAGATTGAGAGAATTCGTGTTACACACAATATTTGAGACATGATGTAGGAGAAGCTTGTATAGATATCTGTCTGTCTCTATATATTGTGCACATCATAGTTTTAAATTGCGGGTGCGGGTCCTGTCGTGGTCGCGGTTGCGGGTGTTGCTAACGTTACGTAACGCTTCGCGAGTGTCGCGGCCGTAAACTTTTTTTAAAAATCACATTAGTTACAAATTAATAAATTTATATATGTTGACATTATATTCATTCACTCCAATATCTTTTGTTATAATAAGGATGGAAGAAGGTAAATAATTGTGTTTAAGAGGTGTCACGGTTGTGTCGCGGCTGCAAATTGGTGTCGTGGGCCGCGACGCCATGACTTGTCCTCCGTCGCGGCAGTTACGTAACGGTTGCGGTAATGTAGCGGGAAATAACATCACAGTAGGGTCCAAAACTGTTACGTATCGGTCGCATAACGGCCGATTTTTAGTATATGCTCAACTGCCCATTTATATTCTTTCACTCACTGCTAAAGAATGAACCAGAAGTTAATAATGGTATTAAATTGTTCGTTCTTTTTTATTATCTTCCTACTGCAGTACCTTGATGAGAACAAGAAGCTGATTTTGGCAATTTTGGACAATCAGAATCTTGGAAAGCTCGCTGAATGCGCTCAGTAAGTAACTTACAGATTTCTCGTATTTAACCTTGGTGCTGCATGCTGTGTCTTTAAACTAAGGGTTGATGTTAAAAAGTATGTCTTTATTTAAGTTGAAAGAGGCTTTTCTAAACTTCTAGGTATCAAAGATTGTTGTCATTCAATCAGATGCAGCTAAGCCTTCCTTTTAAGAGCTATACCTTCTCTCTGTCCTAGATCCGTCTCTAGTCTAGCAATCAATTCTAGCCTAGCCTTTTTTTTCCAACTCCTCATCTCATCATCCGAAGCATTAAACTAAACCGGAAGAGCTCTATCCTTTAGAAACCTTGGGTTTGTTTTAGTATTGTTTGCAAGGGACTTGAGTTATAGGTTTTTGTTGAGGTTTTAGTCTTTCCTGAACTTTATTTTTTCTGGCCAAAAAAATAAAAAATAATTAAATCAGAGATTGTTCCTTCATCCTACATAATTATGTCTTTTAAGTTGAAACAGGAACTTAAATTGAGAAGTCTATGTTCAAAGGGAGATGAGTCTTTCCTTTTGTTTGGTTGGGGTTTCTCAATGCATATACAGATGGCATAGCCCCTAACCCAAAACTAATTTCAGGAAAGTTTTGTTCTTGGCTATCAATGTTCTTAGTGGCTACAGAGACATGGATAGCTCATGAGTCATGACCATCGCCATATTACTTATCATGAATGAATAGGTTGTGATCACTAGTGTTGTGGTCAACTTATGGATGTTGCTAAAAGATACTATAAGTAATGAATTATGTTCAATGTTTGACACAGAAGTGTTGCAATTTCATTTGATCCCCATTAATACAATTGCTCTCAGTTGTTCTTCCCCATAGGGGTGTGTGGGTTTGCACATTCACACATGCACATGCTTACGTTGATGGCATTTGGGCAGAATACATATAAGATTTTGATGATTCAGGTATCAAGCTCAACTGCAAAAGAATTTGATGTACTTAGCTGCGATCGCGGATGCACAACCACAGACAACACCAACAATGCCTCCGCAGGTGAGTGTTAAAATTGGATGGTTTTCTTCTTATTTGTCTGCTGTTCTCCTTGCTCACTTGTTTACCAACAATTGCAGATGGCACAACATCCTGCAATGCAAGCCGGAGGGTATTTCATGCAGCATCCTCAGGCTGCTGCAATGGCACAGCAACCTGGCATTTTCCCCCAAAAGGTGCCACTACAATTCAATAACCCCCACCAAATGCAGGATCCACAGCAGCAGCTGCACCAGCAGCATCAACAAGCAATGCAAGGGCAAATGGGAATCAGACCTGGAGGGCCCAATAACGGCATGCATCCCATGCATTCTGAGGGGGCCCTTGGTGGAGGCAGCAGTAGTGGCCCTCATGCATCCTCCGGCCCAAATGATGTACGTGGTGGAAACAAGCAAGAGGGCTCTGAGGCTGGTGCTGATGGGCAGGGCGGTGATGGAGCAGAGGAGGGAAAGTGACCACACCCTAATCAGCTGTTTTGATTGGATACTCGTGGCTGTTGATAGTAGGCGCCTCTTACCATAGGAGTTGTATCGCTCTGGTGATCTTCGGTAGACAATGTTAGAATTAAGTTTTCTTTGTTGCTCTTTTAAGTTAACAGTTTAGGCAGGTAACTTTTTGTTGAGGTCCTTGGGATGTCAATGGAACTGAAGAACAGGTGGTTAGGCAACGACAGTTTAGTTTTTAAAGGAGGCAGCTTTAAGCTTGTGGTCACTACCTCCAGGGCTGTCATTTTGTAATAACCTATAAAAAGCGTGCAGCGTGTATCTGAATTGTGATCCAGTTGAAGTTTCCTTGGGTTGTTATTGCTAATGCTTGTGTGTAAAATGCTCTGTAAATCAAGGTCATAGTTGTCAAAGTGGAACTACCATGGTAGCTTCTGCATGTTAAATGACTGATCGATGCTTCCTGCAGTCATGTTATAAAGTTGGAAGCTATTGCCTTTCTCGTTTACATTCAGGGTTCCATGAGATGAGGCGAAGCAGCGGAAGCTATGGTTGGGCGAAGATATATATATAGTATTAATAACTAAATCTTTATTGTTTCAAAGTGAAGGTCATGTGCAAGAAATTTGCACCTTTACTTCCCCTTGAATCATCTGAGCTGGGAGAAGACATAAATGGGAAGAGAAGGTAAAGGGGAACTCAGGAAGAAATTTGACTTAATCAAGGATCTAAAAAGAAGAGAAAGGAGATAGTTTACAAGATAATGATCCTCAGGGATCATGTTGAAGTGTTAACATGATTATTAAAGGATTTTTCTTTTTATTTTTTTTTAAAGAGAAGATCATAATGCTGATTTAAGATGTTTTTTATTGATCTAGTAAGCATTTTATTCATAAATTATGATATATTTTGGAATGAGGGTCACGTTTAGACACAAAATCTGGCTTCTAAATGCTGCATTTACAAGCTAGATAGCTGCTAAAGGGGATCATTCAAACTCCAAATCCTCAACTAACATGCCGTGATCTCAATTATGACTTTTTAATTCCTAAAATCCAATCTTTAATGTAATAGAAAATAGTATAAAGATTTAGACATTTCATCAACCCGTACTTGAAAATACTATAAATCCATGTTATGGATATTGTCATTTTCCATCTATAAAAATCAATTGAAAATTCAACAATAAAAAGAAAACGAAATGACGTGAGAAAATTTAGTCATATTTAATATTCAAATGTCACCTTTCATAAATCATAATCGTTCAAATGTATGATTCTAATGATAGTAAAAGTTCTCTTAAATTTTATGGCATGGTGATATAAAATAAAATTCCAAAGAAAAGAAAGTATACTACTGAAGGCCTTTTCTATCAAATAGTATAACCTTTTTTCCCTTTATTATGAATGGGTGCGAAAAAAAAATACCCTGTTTTTCCCTCTTCAATACTTTGAACCTTAAACCTTCAAACTTCAACCGCACGATTTTTTCCTAGTCTTTTTCGAACACCCAATTCGTGTAGCAATCACGCAAGACGCATCTTATCTTATCCTTCGTTAAAATCTCAAAATTTGCTCAAAAAGTTCTTCCCTTTCCTTTCTTTTGTTGGGTGAACTGATAAAGTTAGATTAACATTAGTTTCTTGCTTAAAAAGTCACCGAACTAAAACAGGGTGACTAATCCTTCTTGTGGTGGAATTCCCTTTCTTTATTTAACAGGACGACGTTGACAATTTTCCCTTCTATAATCAGTCATCACTCAAAAATCAAAACCAATACAAAAACTTGCTCTGTTTTCGTTTCTCTTTTCTCTGTTTCTCCAAGAAGAAAAAGAGAACAGAGGCTACCATGAAGGAAGACCAACGCCCTCTTCATCTTCATCCCACCCAAAGAAACAAGCTTTCCATCGCCAAGCTCTTCACTCAAACGACTGCGATCCTTATCCTCCTCTTGCTATCTTACGCCTTGGGTTACTACTCCCGCCCCTCTCCTCCTCAGGTAATACAAATTTCTCAAGAAACTACTCCTCCTGCTGCTGCTTCAGTTTCCCGAATCGCCAACTTACCAACTCAACTCGAAAACTTCCGGGTGACGACTCACTGCTCCACCTCCCCTGTCCCTCCCCACCTCGTCTTTCCGACGATTCTTGACCGGGTCTTCAACGGCTCCTCTCCTTTCACCAATTTCCCGCCACGCCATCTTCGCTCCTCCCTCAAGCAGAAAAGAGTCAAAGGATGGGGCTCCAACGGTGCCGTTTTCGAAAACCTGATCAAACGAGTTAAGCCCCGAGTCATCGTCGAGGTAGGCACGTTTTTAGGGGCGTCTGCTCTCCACATGGTCAACGTGACTCGTAAACTCGGCCTCCAAACTCAGATACTCTGCCTCGACGACTTTCGCGGATGGCCAGGTTTCAGAGACCGTTTCAAGGACATCAAGATGATAAACGGCGACGTTCAGTTGCTTGCCCAGTTCATGCAGAATGTGGTTTATTTCAACGCGACCGGGTCGGTATTACCCGTTCCATTCTCAACAGGATCGGGTCTTGAGAAGCTTTGCGAGTGGGGAATAAGGGCGGATTTAATAGAGATCGATGCGGGTCATGATTTTATATCAGCTTGGGGGGACATAAACCGGGCGTATCGGATCTTGAAACCCGGCGGTGTAATTTTCGGTCACGATTATTTTACCGCGGCGGATAACCGTGGGGTAAGAAGAGCAGTAAATTTGTTTGCAGAGCTGAATAATTTCAAGATACAAACCGATGGTCAACATTGGGTCCTTGCTACTTCTTAGCATAAAATCAAACAACTTTTTACAGATTTAATTTGATAGTAAAGATAGGTTTTGTTTTCTTATAATGGAAATATTTTTCTTGGCTTTTTTCATGCATTGCATGGTAAACATTAGCAATATTTAAAGTTTAAACGTTTGTGAAGGAATGCTTTAGGGTTTTAGTTGATTGTTGTAAAAAAAGCATTCCCACTTTCCAGAGTTGACTGATATATAGCATTAAATAAGATTTAACAAAGAGAAGGAAATAAATTCTAGAGAGACTTCTTTTCTTTTTTTTTTCTGCTTTTACATTATTTTTGTTGGAGCATCCTTGGAACTTTGTTTTTGTTGCTAATTACTCTTAGTCTTTAATATATACACATACATTGCATATAGCTGTAGATATATTACTGTTGGATTTCGACAAAAGAACCATAAATAAGTCTCCTTTTTTCATATATATATATATAGCTCTTGGCCAAAAAGCTTCACGTCATATATTCTTCCTGGCAAGACTATTGTTGTGTTCTGTTGTTAGTTGTTGCTACTTGTTAGTTGGAAGGTTGAGTTATTAGATTCTCTTGATATTTAGATTGATACATACGTTTTGGATATTTAAGATACATAATATATAATTTATACGGTTAATGTATCAAATAATTATCCATATATGTATATGGCTTAATGGCTTTTTTAGTCCCGAACTTTTTTCAAACGGCCAAAAAAGTCTCTATACTTTAATTTTGCCAAATTCTACGTTTAAAAAACTAATTTTGGTCAAATAGGCACTTTTTTGGACAACCTAATGAGTCACCGTGAGCCTCCAAAAAAGCCGTCGTTTAAGCCCAAGCCCAAACTTTCTAGATTGATTCCAGCCTTGGTTTCTTTTTATTAGGCTCATAACCCCCTCACATCACTCTACCATAAATTTCAAAACTCTTCACCGATCTACTTTTCCAACAGTCCGTTAGCCCCCTCCTTCAACCATATTATTCCTCTCACTTCCCTCAACAAAAGCCCTCCTTCAATATCAAGAATAAACCTCTCCCTCTTTAGAATGCCTCAATCCAAAATGGTTGCCGTTCAAAAAAGGATCTGTTTGGCCAAAATTGAAGTACTTGAGCTTGTTTAACCATATGAAAAAAAAAAGTTCAGGGGCTAAAAATGTCATTAGCCGTATGTGCATATATTTTAATTTGA
The DNA here is from genome assembly GCA_001974825.2 of Corchorus olitorius. NCBI lineage: Eukaryota > Viridiplantae > Streptophyta > Magnoliopsida > Malvales > Malvaceae > Corchorus > Corchorus olitorius. Next base: position 43,792 of record AWUE01012653.1, read on the forward strand.
ATGGAAAAGAAAATGTAAACTTATGGTATATATGAAGCTTACTAATACTAACAGCTTCATTAAAATTGGGCTAAAGGAAAAGTAGTTCACACATTTACTTATTATTGACAAGCAGTAATTACTATAAGTAGCAACTAGCAACTAGCAAAGGTGCTCGAATTGTAGATGGTACTAGTAGTATAAAACTTTGACTTGGCAAAACCAGAAAATAACAATTCCTAATAAATTTTGCCTAGACTTATGGCCGGCCGCGCCTAACCTTGCCAATTAAAAGCGAAACATCGATGCATTGTTGTTGAGGACTTGGGGGGCTTTATGGGGGCCCAAACTATTCATATTGAATAATGCAATTATGGAAGCGCCTGAATGTTGGCTAATGGAACTTCTGGACGCACTGGAGCAATTTTAATTAGGGTGGTTCAATCGTTTGGGCTTGGCCCTGACACATTGGAAGAGAAAGTCCATTATAGTTTTTTACTTTGTTTAACTTGATTCCGGCCCAGTGGGCTCTTATCTATATTTATACTACTATATTATATATTATCCACGTAAAAGTCGTCGTTTAGGCGGCCGCGGTTGCCATCAGATAGGGTGGACTGTGGGCTGCGGAGAATTATCATTACCTCTTCCAAAATTGTCTAGACACGCTTACGTTACCTACTTAATTAAGGATTAGGTACTAATTATAGCTTTACCTACCAAAAAGGTAAACAAATATTGTAGGCTAGAGGAGTAGAGAGTAGAGAAATGGTTAAGAATGTCACTTTTTAGAATTTAGATCATTAGAGCTTTTCATTGTCTTTCAATTCATCACCTAATTAACGTACCATGGTGTACAATCTTTTTTGGATAATTAATTTATTTCATTTATCCAAGAAATTAGCAACAAGATATATACTTACAGTTTAGAGATTTTTGATCAAAAGGAAATAAAATTACAAGAAACAAAGCTACTCATACTAGGGATTACTATGTCCCAACAAGTACACAATCTCCTCTTAACAAAATCAGCAGCCACTCCAGGTAGTCCATGAAGCTTGAACTTCTTTTTTTTTTTTTTTTTTGCACCAAGAAAGATCATGAAGCTTGAACTTTAAAGTATCATTTATCTGCTTGAAAATGATATCAGGTGCACTAGGTAGCCGACCAAAAACCCAATTAAACTCATTTTCCTGCTTTTTCTGGACAAATCACAAGTCTCAAGAACCTTTTGCCACACTTCCTTGGAGTAAGCACATGTGAAAAATAAGTTATCCCTGCTCTCATCACACAATTCACAAAGCAAGCATGCACAGGATTTAAACCTCATACCCCAATTTTCAAGTTGTCTCGGTAATCTATTTAGAATCACCAAACTTGCTATATTACTACTATCATTTATTACAAAAACGCTTATATATGAAAAAATATACTTCCTCCGTTCCGAATTGAATGACCACTTTGTAAATGACACAAAGTTTAAGGAAAAGTGTTATTTTGATATATACTTTCCAATTATAACCTTAAAAGTATTATGAAGTGGTGGGTCTCAAAAAAAATTTGTATTTAAATGAAGTATAAGATATGTAAAAGTGTTTGCCATTTTAGGAAAGTTAACATTATTTCGAAACATCCCAAAATAGTAATATGACCATTCAATTTGGAACAGAGGGACCATTCAATTTGAAACGGAGGGAGTATATTAATTGTACGTATATATCCTGCCTCTTAATTCAAATGAAATCAAATACTTTTATTAATTTTATAACTAATAACTAGATATATAGATATGAATATTGATAATAAAAACGTTTCAATTTTAGTATATAATATAGTTGATTTTCATGTTGAAGTTTTAATTTGTAATTGATGATGACCTAAAAAACATTAAAATACATTGTAGACTATATATTGTTTTGTCTACTAAAAGTTCCGAAAAATGCTTTGGCTTTTAGTTTTTTTTTTTTTTGGATAAGTGGCTTTTAGTATTTGGTGTCATATATAATAGCCAAGAAAAAAAATTTTTGTTGCTAGAGAAGAAAACATAGTTTCTTTAACTTTGTTGCGAGCAGGGCAAAACAAATTAATAGATGTACAATGCAATATGCAGTATGTATTTTAGACTATGTACAATGCTTCTTTTGGTTTTCATTCTTAGTAATCACGTGGCCCCTTTATTATTATATGCATAATGCCAATAACTTCACGTGTCAAAATTTTTAGGCCCACGTTTTTAAAAGGTGAAACGTTCACTGAATTGAAACCCAATTCTTAAAAGGAGTATTTACTATAAATTAGTTGAGAATTGAGAACAAAACAATGGATTAAGACAAAGTAATGAAAAATTCAACGGGGAGAATAAAAAAGCTTCGCCACGAAGTACACATGCTTTATTCTTAAGCTCTCTGGGTCAAGTGATCACCTGAACTAAATCTTTGGGGCTTGATGAATCTGATATTTGCTCAACTCATCGAGAGATACTGTTATTATTTCTTAATTAATTATACTTACATGTTCTCAGGTTTTAATTATTATATCTAAAATTTTAATATAAAATAATCCCAAGTAAAAATTTCAAACTGGCTTTGATTTTCCCTTGATTTATTAGATCGATACATCGTCTGACCCATTAAGAGTTAACACGTACCTACTCCTAAAATCGGGCTATGGTTTATTTGGATTCAACTTTCGATTTCATTTCATCAATTTCTATATATCAAATCAGGTTCGAGATCTTGTGTACGCAGCTGTTTCTGTTCGGAGACTCACCCACCATAATCAGGTGCACAACACGGGTCAGATCCGAATTAATCAGGGCAAAGCCCTGGATACCGAATGGAATTAAAAAAAAAATTTTGATGGTTTTGAATTTCCTCTTTAAGGCTGAATTTTTTTCGGAAAAGACCTCAATATCTACTTCCCTAAATGAGGGGAAAAAATTAAAAAAAAAACCTAAATAGATCTCTTTACGTATCTCTCGTGTATCTGAAGCAATTAAAATTTGATGGTTTTTAATTTTTATTAGTGTTTGTTTATATGCTAGAACGTATCGGTGATGGACTAGTTTGCATGCGAAGAATGCAGCTGCCAGCCTGATTAATTAATTGCATATAGACATGATACATTAGTGTAAACTATTATACACTATACTTAATTAATTTTAATTGATGATTCATGTTACGTTGGTGATGGGATTATTTTTTGGCCAGTTGGTAGTGGGATTGAATGTTGATCGATTTATATATGATTTCAAGTTTGAATAATGAAGAAATATTTTCTGCTGTAGGGAAAAAAATAATCAATATTGCTCTGAGTGCTATATATTATTCATTCATATTAATAAGTCATTAAATCACACATTTCGATTTTTAATTAGCTTGCTTTACAGCTTTAGTATATAGTAATATGCAATTACAAGCATAGATTGTTATGTTACTAGCTAGCTTATTACATTTTTCTTCTCCAATATTACATAAGATGTCAAAATGATCGATCCATATTTTATATTTTAATTATTGGATTGCCTATATATATCATCATCATGATTCTCTAACAGTGGAATCATGATCTCAAAGATCAAGTTTAAAAGTTTGTCAAAGATGGATCAATTAATATTTTTTTTGGCCAAATTAACAATTATATTTGTATAGTGCAAAATGAGATTAGGAACATCAATCTTTCTCCAATAGTAGTACCCTTTAGTCTAACTTGAAATCATATCACCACAATAGAATATTAATTAACTTGATATATCTACTATTAATTTTCCAATTTTTCGTACAAAAAGCAAATGAAACCAAGAAATTGTGAAAGAGAGAGGAGTAATAATTTGCAAGTAGTATATTTTTGTACGTAATTAGTAAGGTGGTGGTGGTGGGTGGGAGCCAGAGCCCAGAGGCAGAGCCATTGCATTAGCCAGCAACAAATCTTGTCTAGGGTACCCTCGGGTTTTGAACTTGGACCCCTTTCAATTAAGAACCGAAGAATTTTGCAGGACAACTTTTCCTTCCCACCCTAGAAAATTAAGCCAAACGACAAATATAGCTAATTAAACGTAATTAAATAAGTTATCTCGACTACTTTTAGGTTTTAAGAAGAAAACAAAACCCAAATTTGATCATCAAAATACTGCAAACAAAGAAAAATAAAGTAATTAAGTACTTCGTTCCATATTATCTGTCTCTTTTGGGTATCAATCATACATTTAACCTTTAATTACAAAAAGTATATATATAATCAAATTTTCAAAAAATATGTTTTGAAAAGTTTAAGACTTTAATTAATCAAAATATAATTTTTTGAAAAATATTTTTATATAATTTTTTTATAATTAAAGATCAAAATTAGGAAACTTTAACTCAAAAAGGATACATAATATGAGACGGAGGGAATAACACATGAATCAGTAATCACCGTGGCGAAGACGATTCTCATATGCTATCTGTTTCAATCTCATCATAATTAACTTGTGCAAATAAGACAGCCCGATTCAATTATTTATTTCAATTACGTCCAGTGTTTTCTTTTTCTATCTTTTCTTTTTTTTGGTTTTTTCCTGACCAATATACATTCATTGTTAAAGACTACAGATTTAACGTACCTTTTTTTTTATCTGCTGGCAAATGAATTAATTTTTCCTTTGAATGCTATGCTGCCATTTTTCAGTCTCCTGTCCTCTCCCCAATATACCTTATTATCACAAACAAATTAATTAGGAGTTATAGCGTTAGGGGGAGGGTACTAATTTACCGCAAGTACTAACCTTTTGCTAGTCCCACCAAAATAAAAGTGTTTATTTCGATGAAAAATAATAAATATTACATCACGTTAACCATGCTTCCAACTATTAAAAATAAAAATGTATCAATGCAAAGATTATCATACAAGTAAGTCAAAATTTAACTGCAAGTTTGATCATAATTTGTAAGCTACATTTTTAATGCTCGAGGTACTATAGTATTTATTTATATGATATTAACACTTGTAGCGCAATCTTGCTATCACCACTATTAATTAAAAGCTGGAAATCCGAAGTTTTGATTTGTGGTGAAAGACATATATATGATAATAATAATTCTAGTGCAATCTTGCTATCACTACTATTAATTAAAAGCTGTAAATCTGAAGTTTTGATTTGTGGTGGAGGTCTGCACAGACCCCTCTGATTAGAAGGCGATTTATAAATAAACCAGATTCACCGTTTTTTTTTTACCAAATAAAAATCCGCAGTTGAAAGTCCAATGGATTAGTAAATTCTCAAAGGAGTTGACGGAACAACTTGGCTTGATATTAGAGATGTGATAACCTACCATGATCCTAAACTTTTAGTTAAAAAAACTGTAAACAAAGTTATTTACTCCCTTTGTTCTCATTTTAAGTTACAACCCTTCTTTTCCTTTTTATTTGTCATTTTCTATAATAAGAATGCATTAATTACTTTTTTTTTCAAATTTACAATTCTTTAATTAAGAAATGAGAATGAATATGTGTGTAAGTGTAGCTTAATCTATCACCTCTATCAATAAAAAAATGTAATTCCGGAACTTTGATTTGTAGTGAAAGATATCTAGGTTTTATAAACTCTTTAGTAAGCAATCTTTAAATCCGATTAATCGGCGTGTGAAAGTTCATTTGTAAATTTTCAAACTGACCATACAAATGGAATAACCTACTAAAAGTAAAAACAAAAAGAACCGTAAAATAGAGTTATTTTAGACTTGGGACGCGACAGGACATTAACGTAGTTATTCTTATTGATTGATGTCTTTCCCGAGATTGGAGGATATGTCAAAAACTGTTGAAAACAAATTGTAACGAAAAAAGATCAAATGGTAACTAAAGGAGAGGGTTAGACGGTTAGTAGAATTTTTTTTTGTCAAATCAAGTAATAATTAGTATTAAATTTATTGATTAGAATTTTTTTTTGTCAAATCAAGTAATAATTAGTATTAAATTTATTGATAGCAATTAGGCAATTAGCTAAAGCTGAAGCCTAACCAAACGTGATTCTGGCATATCGAAGGCTTGTACCAAATAAACTTAAGAATGGGACTAAATGTTTTACTTTTTTTTCTTATATACCTTATTTGTTTTCATGCCCCATTCACCAAATCATGTTATGTGTCTCTAGAATCATATCTTATTTGTTTTCAATATTTCACAAAATATATGATAAAAAAATCAATTAAATACCAAGTTTAATCCTAAATTAACAACAAATAATTATATATAAGGATTAGTCCTAAATTTTAATACATTCCCATTAATATAACTAGCCAAACAAGATATAACGCTGCAAACTTAAAAATAACACATGTCATTATTTGGTGGATGAGGCACAAAAAAATGAGGGGAGAGGATTTTTATTCCAATTTTTTCAGCTACTAATTTTGCTGGTCCCTAAACATGACCATCAGTCCATCACCATATTTCTCTTTGGCTTTTTTTTTTCCTTTAATTTTGGGTAGTAAAATATTAGTTATATAATTTGGTAATTTTGCATTTCCTCGTCTCTTCAGTCACTTTCTTACTTGATCCTACCAATAGAAAAAAATTGAAACAAAGAAAAAAAAAAGAAAGAAGAAGAAGCCAGAAAGGAAAGCGATAAGCTTACAAAGTATAGTACACTAAGTGCTGTACATTTTTGTGTTTGTGTTTTCACCTTTCACTATGTACATATTTTAATCTTTAAATGATTAAAGGTTGTTTAAAAGAAGAGAAGAGCTCAAGAACCTTAACATTAATGGCAGAGGTACTAAATTTTACAGAGGGTCCATTTTCAACTGTTGGTTAAAGTGTGGGTTGTGGGGCTTAAATTAATAGATTCCCATTTCCTACATTTTACTGCCTCTTTTAATAGACTCATTTACCAAACTTAGTTGCATAACCAAGTTGAATTTGTTAGAGTAAATTTGTGGATATCAGCTGGAAAACAAAAAAATTATTCTCAACTTTTAATTTTTCATCCACAAAATCTGGGAAACAATTATTGGATTTTTTTTGGAGCAAATAAAATTAATGGACATGCATGTACGTATATATGCCTTTTTTTTTTGAGGTATGTATATATATGGGTAATTATTTGATATACGGTAGTGTAAATTTTAAACTCCACAAGTGGGTTGTGAAGTTAATAGATGTTATTTTTTTAATTAATTAAGTTTTAAATATTTCAATTTAGTCCCTAAAGGACACGTATCACCCTCCAGGATCCGCTTATTTAGTCTGCTAAACTCCACTGACAGTATATTGTATATTTAGCCTATGTATATATATATATAGGCAATCGTGTTGCATTTTAATTTTATTTTTTTATATAACCTTTTTGAGTTTTTTGTGGTTTTAGGTTATAAAGGTTAATTTAGTTTCCTTTCAAGCTCAAACTTGTCATCGACATGGGGAACAACCCACAAACAAAAATAAATAAAAAAATGGTATATAAACCTACTACGTTAGAAATTTTATGTAGCTGAAAGATTTGGACAAAAAGAACGGCAGGGAACTGCTTGATTTATGTCCTTATAATTACATCCCAAGCAGAGAATTCAAACTCAAAACAGTGAAATTCGAAGGAAGAAAAACACAAAAAACAAACTGGGAATGGAATTTAAGAGTACAAAGACAAATAAAGAAAGGATTACAAGCAAAAACTAGTAGGCTTAGACATTAATGCTAATTATTGATCAATTAAACCTTAATTACTGCTCTAGCCTTCTAAGAACAGCAGACTTCAGACCTTCTTCAGTTCTTAATCCTTCAGGAACCCTGACGACGATATCTTGAAGCATGAGCTCGTTCACACACGACATACTCGCATGATGAATTTGAAACTCCAGATCACGAAGAGCAATCATTAACCTAGCACCTGGAAAATTCACATTCTCTGATTGAGCTCTAATCATCGCATCATTTCCCATAATCTTGATATCAAGTTCCAGACCACCGGCGCCACCGGTTGGAGAGGAGGAATTGCTGCTGGGCCTGGTGGTGGTGGTGGTGGTGGTCTGATCCACGGAAGTGGTGGTGCTTTGGTTATCCATAGCATCAACCATTTCGACCTTAACTTTCTTACACTCCCTCTGAAGCTGAGACTCCAAATCTTCGATCTTGGCTTTAAGCTCATTGATGTAAGAAACAGCGTCAGATAAGAGTGATGCTTTGTCCATGCGCGACACGTTCGGAACTACAGCTCGAAGCGCGTAGAACCTGTGGTTGAGCTTCTCACGGCGTTGCCTCTCGGCTTCCACATGGTTCAACGGTGTCTCTCGCCCGAGCCCGGGTTTTCTTCCACGTTTCTTCGGGGTTCTGATCTTCTCCATGTTGTTCATGGCAAGTAATGGACAGTCAGAATCAGAATGCTCTGAGTCCACATAACAAGACTGGGCCCCCGCGGGTTTCGTGGAATCCATTTTATTCTTGGTTTGGTTGTTGTTGTTGTTGTTGTTGTGTTTGTGATTTATCTCTTGGTTACTGTTTGTGTTATTGTCGGGAGTTGCATCTTCTTCTTGAACACCGGCAATTATGCCGATGTCAGCGAAAGAGATGTTTCTGTCAAGGAACTGGATTGGACCGGGGTTTAGGTTCGGGTTCTGAGTACTTGACTGCTTCGGAACCAAACCAATGAGATCCGAACCAAACAAGGATTTCACTTGTTGAACTAAACCCCAGTTTTCCCTTATCATTTCCGAGGATCCAATCTCAAGAACCCCGCAAGAAGTTGGAATACAGACCATTGTTTCAATGCCATGCATTTGAGCTTCACGAGCCCTCTCGCAATTGTAAAACTGCAACTCGTGGGCCCCAGTTAACCAAACCAAAGAGCCCGTACTAAGAGCCTTGCCCGGAATCCCATCTCCGGCGGTGAAAGATCGAGTCAATGACATGACGTAGAACCATTCGGCGTCGGAGATATCAGTGCCGTCGATCATCGACGACATGTCGATGTCTTGATTGTCTCCAATCAGGGCCTGGATTCCTTTCATGACCTTTCTTCGTTCATTGTTCAAGCCGGGAATATTCATATTGTCGTTGGGAATACTATTGGCACTTAACCTGGGAGAAGTATCTTTGACGCCTTGGAAATGACCATCTCCCCAAGACAAGAACAAACGGCCGTGTTCGTCATTCGAAGTCTGCCAGAAAATAGCATAAGCCCACCATTCTTGCTGGCTTTGGATTACGAACTGAAGCCTCTGCTGGAGAGTCGATGGTGGAGTCGTCTCCTGGGTAAAGGAAACCAGTGAAGAAGATGAAGATGGGGAGATAATTAACTCATCCATGGCTGATACAACAAAAGAAACAACAAGGAAACGGATGGACTGGAGTGTAAAAAAGATGCAATAAAAGGGAACAGAAAAAGTAGGACAAAGGAATCTGTAAAGCTCGAGAGTTTTCCTTTTTTTTTTCCTCCTTTAACTTTCTAAGAGAGAGAGAGTGAAATTTTAGTACAACAAATAGCTGGAGGAAGCTTAGTTATAGTAACCAATAATTTGCTTTTTGGGCTTGTCTAAGCATATATACATGTAGAGGGAGAGATGGAGGGTAAGAAATGGCAAAACGAGGCAAAAATCAATAAATAGGAGAGAGATTTAGAAAGGAAAACAAAATAATAGGGTACGAAAAACAAATTAAAGGGATTGAAAATTGAAAGTTGAGAGGAAGAGAGAAGAAAAGGGTACGAAGAAATGAAAAATAAGGAGTGGGGGGGTTTATAAGGGAAGTAGGGAGGCCAATCTGTCCAAATGAGGGCTATTAGGTGCGTCACTATTGGGCACTACTACCACGTGAATTGATAGCGAGAGCCCCTAGTGACTACTGATGAAGGTGGGCCTCCTCCCCTACTGCCTCCTCATTGTTTAACATCCTTTCATTTTTTGGCCTTTTCCATCCCTTTAACACTTCAAATTCAATGATATCTAGCTAGTAAACTATTACTATTACTATTTAAATATAAATAGCACCCAAAAACTTTAATCCTTAACCTATTTAATTAAAGTATAATATGATATATGATATATGGTATATCCCCACCATCTCTCACTATCTCTGTAAAGGACCGAATTATCATTTTACATGTTTGTAAGATGGGCGTAGAAAATAAGGTGTATATATATATTATATACGTGGGTTATGACTTATGAGAAAAAAAATTTATGAAAAGGATAAAATAGTCAATATAGGAATAACTACTTTCTTACTATTTATTATAGTTTATATGAATAAAATTGTCAATTTAAGTATCAATACAATACAAAGTGGAAATTCAAAAAATAAAAGGAAATTATAAGATTGTGGAAATGTAGCTATTAACTATATTAAAGTTGTGCATTCAAGTGTTAGTTCAACCCGTTAGTGCACTTTACTTGAATGATGAGGTTTTGGATTTCAAGTCCCACCTTATATGGATTATCACTAATTTTATGTTGGTTTAATTTATTTGTTATTATAATAACTATTACCATAGTTTTTTATTTGAACTAAATATTATACCCTTTAAAAAAAACTATATTAGAGATGTTATCGTATGTACTATATACTAGCTAGCTAGTACGTAGCATGGCATTTGATGTTTTTCCTTGAAATTTTTTTTTAAAAAAAAAAAACAGAAAAAGAAGAAGAAAGACATAATAAATTAATAATAGAGTTGATGTGCATTATATACGTACAGCATGCATATATATATATGGTGTTCCAATCTCCACGTACGCCAATTTATGTAAAATTAATGGAATATTTTCCCCCATTTGCCTACATAATTTATATTGCTTATACGGCCACACCTTTTTTTTTTTGGTGAAAAAGAGCGTGCATTTAAAATTTTATACGGCCATACCGTAGTAGTAGTAGTAGTAGTAGTATATATATATATATATAATAATAATAATAATAATAATAATAATATACTAGCATCTGCCAAACTCATAATAATGCTAATAAATCTTAAAAAGTAAAATACAATAAAAATGAAATAGTAAATCTACGCTAGTCTTTCATTCGTGGGATGTGGTCCTAAGAAATATATATATATTTTTTTTGGCGACAGGTCCTAAGAAGTAATTTAGAAACGTGTTTTTTAGATAAAGTCCGAAGTGGGATTTGTGGTTTATATTTTAGAAATTTATTATAGCATATATATACTAATATATTTTACAACTTGTCTATAGATATAGTAGCTGTCTTCTTGTGTAAAATGACTTAATTATATATTTAAATTATATATGTAGACATATATACTCCGAAAGTCCGAATCTCCGACCCAAATTGTTAACTCTAATAAGTATTTACCTATTACTTTCAAAAATAAAAGTATTTACCTATTATCCAAAAAGAAAAAAAGTATTTACCACGTACGTGTGTGCACTGTGCATCTCTCCAAAAACAAAATTGTCTAATCATTAATCATTCTTAATTTTATTTTTACTCAAAAGAAAAAATCATAGAACTTCGTATATATTGAATATTGAAGTGATACTTCCTCAAAATAGCATATTATTTTATTTTGTTTATCCTTCATAGGGATACTGGGGGTGGGTGAAAATGTATACTAGAAATTAATATACATATACTATACTAATAATGGAACTCAGATTTTGCAATGTGAATGCAATTAATCTATACTATTATTCTTGCGTCTAATCATCATTGACAACAATTTATTATTATACTATTATATATAATTAAAAATAAAATTGCGTATTAAATTTTCTTTTTTTCAATGTTGGGAATTCGAAATGGATTTAACTAACGGGCGTACTCATACACGATGCAATAATCAGACACAAAACACAGGAAACTTTTACTCCCTCTATCCATTTTTATAAGTCTCTTTCAACTGTATTGTAAATATTAAGAAATATAGTTAAAACTCTAAATTCTATAATCTTTTATCTTCTCCTTCCAAGTTTGCCCTTCTTCTCTCTCCCTCCACTAACTCTTTCTCCTCCTCCCATTCACTATCTCTCTTCATAAATTTTGTTACCATTAGTAAATGTAACTTGGTTAAATTAAGTAAAATATGCATTGGATTTAGAAAGAGAACTTATATTTTGGGATAAAAAAAGCTTCTAGAAGAGAACTTATAAAAAGGGACAGAGGAAATATTATATGCAGTAATTATTACTTTTAAATGAGGTGAGAAGTAAATTGATTACATTTAATATATATTTGTTATAGACTAATTAATTACCCATTTAGGTATATTATGGGTTGCACCCATGCACCCGATAAGTAGACCCATTTGAAATATAGAACAGTGAAAAATCCTAATTAAGGTGGCTTTGGTGTTGGTTGGTACTTTAATTGTCCACTAAACAAAACTGATTTGGAATATATAGTATATTTATTAACACAAAGACACCAAAATTTGTCATATCGGACATTATATTACTATATCCTTTTTTTTTTTGCACCAAAATTTGTCATATCTGACATTATATTACTATATCTTGTTGGTTTTATTTCGAAGAATTTTCCTGTCTTATCTGTCTGTTAACATTAAATGCCCAGGGTGATCCATCATGATGAAGCAGAAAGCTTGAGTACTGCTTAATTAGGATCAGCTATCTCGCAGAAGCTGCAAATTCGAATCGGTTTGAGCCTTGAGGGTATATATCTTCCAAAATCCAAATTCTAAAAACAATAAAGATTTTTAATTTGGGTTATATTATTTTTCTTCTCTTTTTAAAAAACAATGAAATGTACCGAGATGGCTTTCCCCGGGTTTAATGTAGATTAGTGGTTTTTATCTTTCACGTTTTCACCAACAAAAAACTACCACTAATCATGGACAGTTTTCACTGATTCTTGGCCAAGTTGATCACCCATTGTAGTACACTCCAAAACAGTATATTCCATCGACATTCCAAAAAAACTTGGCATGCCTTTAATTTGGGGGCACCAATAATTAATTGTGGATTCTTGTGGTACGTTGATAATTGATGAAGCAAATGGTGATCGTCGAATGGTATAATTTAATTATAATAACACCGTACGTACCTTATTTCATTCTCGTGCTGTCAAACTGATAAACACAAGAGATTTTTATAGCCTAAAACCAATCATGCATTGCATGGCAACAATGCATTATGCAACATAATGTTTGCACGTACCTTTCAGGATTTGCTGTTTCTAAATTAAAGATCCTATAACTGCCGCATTAAAGATCAACAATGCCCAGAAAGCTTGGATTATTGGGATCTTCATAAATTGTATGGTTCGTAAGCCACGAGCCCACGACACGAATGTCGAATCGTCTGTCCTCATCCAAAACGTGCCCCCAATCTTTAGAGAGTTGGCCGGCCCCCCGGCCCCCGGCCCCCTGTTCTTTTATTTTCAAGGCCATTCCAGATTCCAGTTGTTGGTGACGTGATGAGAGTATGCCATGGAACTGCAGATATTCAATTCTGCTATTATGGCTCCTCTGTTTTTCACCCATTTTTGCAGTTCTTTCTTTATGAATTAACCCATTATCCAGCTAATTAGAGCTCTTATGTTTTTTGCCAGCTTAATTACAGTATCTCCTTTCCTCATGCTTGTCATGTCTTTGATTTAGCCTTGTCATGTCTTACAAACACGAAAAATTGGCACATTTTTGGTTGTGATCGAAAAGAGTTGGGCCGGGGTTATAGGTTCGAGTCTTATCAATGCTTCTCGTTAGTAATTAACGAGTGATCTATAAGTATACTACTATACGTGCTCGATCTCTACTATTTGTCTTTCAGGGGCGGATCTTGACAAAGGACATTGGGGGCCAATTTGAATATATTCATCTTAGGGGGGTAATTTGAACAAAATCAAGAATTTCAATGTAAATATATATAAAATTTAAGTGTATCTAAAGGAAATTTTGCAATTTTGGGAAGCCTACGGTCCGCCCCTGTGTGCCATGCTCTGACCTTAGACTAGGGCAGCCTTCCGGCTCTCAGCTAAACTTTTTTTAATCAGGAGAAGAGTTGGGTTTGAAAAACCAATCTAATATTCTTAGTTCTTACCTAACCTCACTTTCTCCCTTCATATGATTCATATGATTCTTTAAGTAAAGTTAAAAGTAAGAGATCCATGTACTCGAGGTTCAATATTAATACTTAACTGCATATATAGCAAAGTTGGAGATCAAGAAGAGAAAATAGTATATCATGTATATATATAATAATATTGGAATTAAAAAAACAAGGAATTAAGTTTAAATGTGCTGTTGTCGTATATGGAGAGGAGAGTGACGGCTATAGGCCCTTTGGCTTGAATTTATGGGGACACAACTTGGCCATGTCTGCTCTCAGATAGGAACTTTGATCCTTCCAATTCCACAACTTCATATAAATTAAGCAGCCTATAGCCTCAGTTCTTACAAGACATTATTTTAGTTTCAGACAACTCACATGCGCCTATCCATTTTTTCTCCTAATTGAATTGGAAATCCACAGTCCCCTTAATATATAATAATAATATTCAAAACCTGAACGTGCAGTAAAAAGGTTTCTGACATACTTGGCTTGTATTTTATTTTTCTCACACCCTTATAATTGCTTATGGAAATGCCAAAATAAATTATGGAGATTCATGAAATACTCAGTATGTGGATACAAAACATGCGACTGATTATAGTATTTTTCGAGAATATATATATAAAAACCCTTTTTTTCTTGGCATATTGTATATAGATTCTCCCAACATGATCAATATCATATATATCCAGCTGTTATATATGCATATGGATCAATTGAGATTTAAAGTTTAATTACAAAAAAACATGAATTTAACTTTGAAATTATATGTCATTTCAAGAGTTTTACTCCTTAATTTTCCGTTAGACACAGTTCAAGTTCAACAATTATTGATTTAATAAATCGGTTTAACAAATTCTTTCCTCGAAAATATCTTGTAGTATATATGTCATAAAAGTAGAAAACATAAATTTTCTTTAAAAGAAGCAAAAATTCCTCGGAAATATATATATTATATAATTTACACATTGTGTATTTATCATAATTCATGACAAAACGGCTCAGCGAGAAATGCAGGCGCCAAGTTGTATTTATGCATGTAGCATGTTATTATGATGATGTTACATGCATCACATCAATAACCATACTACATTATAAAATAGGGTACAGTTGCATCACATCATATTTACTCAAGATCAAGCTATTTCAATGAGCCATGTGCCATACGCTTGTGTACATAATACACCATACGTTTAATGTCACTTTCATGTTTAATATATATATCAGAAAAATTACAAAGAAAAAGGCCACCAACCTTCCGGTAATTGTTAAATGTTGGAGAACTAGCTAATTCCGTAATAAAAAGAGATCAGTTGGCCAATGGTCATTAATTTGACTCGCAATCTTAATTCGTGGTTAAAATTCATTAATTAGAGCGTTAACCCAATGGATCATCATCACATAATTCCAGCTACATACATGAAAGCACAAAAGAGAGGTGGTGGGGAAAAGAATAAAAAAGAAAAAGTGGTGGCGGCGGTGGCAAGTTAATTTGCCATATTTCGGCGGCCGCAGCCATTAAAGGTGTCAACTTCGTGAATGTTCACACCATGGATGTCCCGCAAGGTTTAATTGCGAAGCATATATATATATATAAATGAAGAGAATACAAATTTACTCTCTAGATTAATATAAGTACATTAAATTTTCATTTTAATCTTTCAAGGGATGCCAATGCCATGTAATGTATGGAAGTAATGGTGAAAATGAAACAAGCTAAGTAAAAATTCTTTCGGTTATGAACGAAGGAAACCGAATATCAGAATCCCTAAGAGATTTTCTCTCCCTGCATGATTTTGTTGTAAAAGGACATAACATAACATGCATATTATGATTACGACAGATAAATGTTGTCCATTCTCAGGCATCACATCAGTTTATTTAGATCAAGTTGGCAATGGGGGCAGCTCTCTATCGATAAAAGCTCTGATTGGTTTTCCTCAGTTCAATATCAACATAAACACCAAATTACGACAAATTTCTTTCATGTGGGAATTGTGGATATAACCCGGAATATTGCTGTCCTAGTCACTCAAATTAATTTAGAAAATTAAGTATCCTTCCAAATTATGATTTTTAGGGTTTATCATTTGCTCATTACATTTGTATTTATGATTTAAATAACAGGGTCCTTGTCCGATTTTGATTGAAAAAGATCGAGCTTAATGGTGATACTGAAAAAGGAAGCTTCCTTTTTTTTATAAAATTTTGTAAACTGAAAATTTATATATCAATTAATATCAAGTTCTTATGGTTCTCTAGTTTTGTTCTTCTACGTACATATATATTTTGCTCCCTATTTCTTAAATCTTAATTAAAGGAGTTTGCAATTTGCACTAATTATATATATTGTCCCTTATATATATATATATATATATATATATAATAACCTAGCAACATTTTGAACACCAAAATCCAAAAAAAATAATGATTTTTGAATGAAAATTTCTATGTATATATAGCGGCATCCATGTTTTTCTCTATGTATATCCATCAATCAATCATTCAATATTGGACAACAAAACACCAAAATCCCTAAACTTCTGCTTTGCCTCGCGACAACAGGCAGTACGTACTATGTTACATTTTGGCGTTTGCAATATGCATTTTTCATTTGATATATTTTTTTTATTGTCAGTAAATTATAGAGTATTTTACTTCAAAGATCTCGTGAGCCATTTCTAATATTTTCAATATTTTTGGTTATAAGTTATACCCAAAGTTGTATGTATCCCAAATTAATCAAACACATCAGCTCCAATGGGACAAGCTAAATAATTGTTTTCAATTGATCGAGACGTTGACAGTTAAAGCTACCGATTCTAAAACCATACCCGACCCATTTCATAATCATTCATGAAATTATTTTCCATTTAATAAATGTGTATGTACGGAGAAGCTATAAAGAACCACGAATAGCTCATAAGGATTTTAGTGATTGTAATCGTCTTCTTTCTAGGGTAAGATAATTTGATGGTTTCTTATTATGTGCCTGTTTGATCCAATTTATTTTACAGTTTATTTACTGAAAAAAATTTAAATCGGATCAAACAGGAAATTCAGAAGTGTTTTTTAAAAACATTTTTTTAAAGACAAAATCAGGCTAATTTTATTAAGGGAAAAAGACACAAATTAGATGCAAACATACAAAGACAGCACTAGAAAACACAAGCAACAAATAAATCCAAACAAAATCAGCACGAAAAAAGTACTTTTTAAATGTTTTTGAACTAAAAGGCAAAAACTCCAAACTTAAACCTTTTTCCGGAATCTCTTTTTCTAAGCACCTATGTCATTAGATAAGTTAGGCAAAAAAAAAACCAATATTATAATATGCATTGTAGCATTACTTTTTGCATCGGAGCAACTGTTTGTATGTAATGAGTCAAATATTATATTCTCCATATGATATGTTACTTTGGATTCCATTTCTATAAATATGTAACTTTTCGTACGTTATTTCTTATTTAACCAAAATTTTGTGAAAAGTTTGTACCCTTAGGCTGTATTAATTGGGGTATACGATTAGATATATAATGAATAAAATTGGATGATGAATTATACATACATATAGTAAGTATTATGAATTTTGCTTTTTATGCACAAGCCTTTATATGATCTGATCTTCATACCCAAAGGCCAAAAACACTCTTAATCATACGCAAGCCAAACAAAAAATCATACATATATACTATATAGAGTCTGGTCAAAAGAATTCATAGACTTTTCTTATAAATGTGATTTTTTAATTTTTCTTTAAAATAGTATCCCACGAGAAACTGATTGAAATCTTTTCTAGATTATAATAATAATAATAATTATAATAATGATTAAATCATAAACATCCAAATCTAAACAATTACCCTATGATAAGGACGAATATAAGTAGATTCCGAAAAAATCTTTCAACATCATATAGTGCCTCACATGTATTCATGCACAATCAAAATGATTAATTAATGTTAGAAACCATAAAAGAAGTTTTTTTCACCAAATTAAAAGTTCATCAAGAAAGGTCGGTCCCATTCTTAAAACCTATCGTTATTCTATTATGTTGGAAAAAGTAGATGAAGTTTGTATACATGGGGAAAGATTTCCAACTCTAGAATTGGGGGGGCACGGAGCCACGGACTTTGTACCAAACTGTTTTTATCTCCCAAAACCAAAATAGCCAGTTGGAGCCTTGAGTGAGCAATCAAGGATAATTACTTCCAACCACGAAACAATAGTGTGTTAACTATACATCTTATCTTCTTTTTGGGTGTTCCTAATGTTTATTGCCCTAATTATTGAGAGGAGGTGGAAATTGGTCTCTTCAATATGATCTTGTCGGTACTTAAATGTATTATGCAACGTCCCCACCCCACTATTAATCTTAAGCTGTATATATAAAAAATATTTGGACGTATATATGTTTGTAGTAAAGTATTGATAGTGGTGGAAGGTATTTAGATCTGAGTTTCTATAGACTTAATTCTATGGTTAAATGTTCAAATAAGGGCTTATTGTTTGTAAGAATGCGCAATTTAGGGCATGTTTTTTAAAAAGCTTAAATTATGGTTTAACGTTGTAAAATCGGCTCAATTAAGGCGATGCCATCAACATTAGGATTTGATATGAACTCTTAATTAATTAAACCTAAGCAATTGACACTATGCCCTTAATTGAACAGATTTTGCAACGTTAGACCTAATTTGAGTTTTTTTAACGATAGGCCCTAAGTAGAGTATTTTCGTAAATATCGAATCCTTAAATGAGCAATTCCCATTTTATATTGATAAATGTTTTAGGGTAAATATTCAAGTGATGACTAAAAGGTTTGGGGAAATTCTCAATTTAGGCCTAATACTT
Organism: Corchorus olitorius; assembly: GCA_001974825.2. Taxonomy (NCBI): domain Eukaryota; kingdom Viridiplantae; phylum Streptophyta; class Magnoliopsida; order Malvales; family Malvaceae; genus Corchorus; species Corchorus olitorius. The sequence continues at coordinate 62,622 of AWUE01012653.1, forward strand.
TAGATTGAATCTAATTAGGCCTAAATTGTTGGATCAAAAACCAAATTAGACCTATTTCTAATGGGATCCACGCGTGTAGTGCATGCGCCATTAAGTACTACATGGATTTTTTTTTTACTTGGTAACGGTGCTTTTTTGACTTAACGACGCATTCATGATATGTAAGGGGTTCCATCAAAAATATGTCTAATTTGGTTGATTATGCAAACTTTTAAGTCCAATTAGATTCAATCTAAAGAATAATGTCCAAATTTGAGCATATCCCCAAGCTTTTAGTCCTTGTTTAAATATTTACCCAATAATTTATAAGTTTGAAAATTTTAGGAGAAAGTTTAATGTATTTGAAAATCTCCAATTTAAAACACATATTTGCTTTTAAAATTTTAATTATGGGAACAAAGAAGGGATAGGGGCACAAAAATGGACCCATGTTGTGTAAAATGGACCCATGTTAATATTTTATAGCATAAATAGAACAAGACAAATCACTTCCTTCCCCGCAATCACTCTCTTCGCGGAAGGGTGTGTCATAAATTGCAATAAACCGTATGGAACTTCATCATCTTAATTGCAATTCATCGACTCAATTGTCACTTCGTTTTCTTTGAGGCCATCCTTCACCATCATTAATTTGCAATGCTAAGATATTATGTACCCAGATATCTCTACTAATATAAGTATTTTTTATAATTTTATTTTTCCTTGATCCCTCTTTGATTTTCCGACGATTTCTTGAACAAAAATTGGCTCCACAATCCACATACATTGAAGACGTTATCCCTTCATTCACCTTCCAAACTGTTAATTTGATTCGTCCCTTTAATTTTGCTCAATCTATTTGCATTCTCCGCAGCCCTTGATGATGTCATCCCCCATTAAGTTTTTCTTAATCATTAGATTTGGCTCAATAATCATAAATTTGCCCCTTGGGTTGGGTATCTTCTTAATTAATTCTTCAAAGTAAAAAATGGTTTACTTTCGTTGTTTTTTAATGGGTTTTGTTGATTGTGTCAATGCTTTCCCCCCTACGATTAGAATATTTGTAGGACGGTGAGTAATTAGGGCTTATGCTAATCATGCTCAAATTGGTCCAATATTTTATTTTTCCCGTACTTACCACTATATAATTATTAGTATTTGGTATAAATGAGTATATATATATATATATATATATATATATATATATATATGCTCGTAAAAATAAGAATAAAATGCGTGATTGCAACATTTTAAGCAATATGCTCATCGCCCATTCGTCGGCTTAACATCTTTTCTTTAATTCGAATAAAGACGCCTCCCCACTTGTGGGTGAAAGAAACTTTACTTATTTAATTATTAAATGATTGCAACCTTAATTTTTCTTTCAACTTAGAAGCAAAAGATGAATTAATTAATAACTTTGTTGTGCTAGGAATATAGTAACTACTACAATATCTATATTCTTTAATCCTTCACATGGAAAGCTATACCTACTAATACATTTGCTTGACGATTTTTTTTTTTTTTGCATAAATTTGCTTTACGATTTGCTATATCTTTAACTAGCCTTTCTTGAGGTTGTTTGGCTTTTTTTTTCCTATTCGATTGAGCATTTAATAATTTAATTGTTGCTCTTGTTTGACAGATTGGGTTACTATGTTCCCCAACGTCGAATCCAAAATCTTTTTTTTTATAACACAAAATCATTTTTGAAAGAGAGGAAAAATTAATAAATCTTGAACTTGGAGCTGCCTTTTTGGTGCTAAAAAATAGACCCATATGGAGGAAGAGAACAAGAAAGAAAGGAAAGCTCAATGATTTTTTTTTGCTGCTTCACCATGTGCATTAGTTTGAAAGGAAATCCTGTCTCCCCAAATTTCTTGACCATGTGTTAAAATCTCTTTGGAGTGCTTCTCTTCATCCTTTTTTTTAACATATTATGCCATTTATTTGAATGCTGGGTGAAATGAAAGCTTCCAAAAGAAGTCCAACAAGATTTCTTTCTCCCAAAAGATTTCCAAAATCTACAAATCATTTTGTGCACACATCATTCAATTTGTCCTTTGCTATAGCAATATTGATAATGAAATTTCATTTATGATTAAATTTGGAATCAATTGAGACATGTAAAGTAAATAAGGTCTTTCTATTTTAACAAAGGGCACATTAAATTTGGATGTGTATTTAACAAGGGTACATTAATTTTATGTCCCAATTTCATGTTAACCATAAGTATTTTGTGTGGACCATAAATTGAAACCAACCTTTCCATGGTTAAAAATTAGGAACATATCTTTATCCGATTATTCCGTTTCAATCTCAAACAACTAAGTTTGATTTAGTTTTCACAGCACAATAATTGGCTGTCTTTAATTAATTATTATTTATTTACTGTATTTGTTAGAGTTGGAAAATGAACAGTAATAACAATCATAATATAGTATCGTACTAGAAAGTCTATACTGTTTCATTTTATATATATAATATAATATAATAATAACTTGAAGGGAGCATTTTCAATATTAATCATGATGTTATTTTTAAATTAGGCCCCCACATTGCTTTTTTAAATCTTGGCTTAACTTTTAGCAACTTATTATGTTGTACGGACTCCATTAATTAGGATAAAATAAAAATTTATTCACATGTAGGGGAAATTAGCTAACCCCATCAATTTTCTAAAAAAAAAAAAGAAATTAACCTGTAGGTCTAGTTTGATGTTGAGATTGCGGTTTGATAGGCCTCAGTTTAAAAGAAGTGTTTTGAGAAGTATTTATTAAAATTGTGGTTAAAAAATGTAAATAATATTTGATATTACTGTGGAAAAAAAATTATGATAGAAGGATAAAATGTATAAAAATAAGATATTACTCCCTCTATCCTTTTGTATAAGTTCCTTTCAACTGTATTGCAAATATTAAGAAATACAGTTAAAGTTCCAAATTCTATAATCTTTTATCTTCTCCTTCCAAGTTTGCCTTCTTCTCTCTTCTGCTACTAACTCTTTCTCCTCCTTCCACTCACTATCTCTCCCAATAAATTATGTTACCACTAGCAATGGTAACTTGGGTAAGTTAAGTAAAATATGCATTGGGTTTAGAAATGGTACTTATATTTTGGGACAAAAAATACTTTTAGAAGGTGACTTATAAAAAGGGACAGAGGGAGTAGTTAAGAAGGGAAGAGAAAAATAATTATGGTTTTTAGTCATTTAATGTTCAAAGACTCTTCTAAAACGCCAAAACACCTATAAATTAGTTTTTCAAGTTGGTTTGGTTTTAGCGGTCAAGATCAGTTTTCGAATTTATTTGATATTGTATTTAAGGTGAAAACTGAAAAGTAGATTTATGATACCAAATTATCAAGCGTAATCACGGAGTTTAATTTACATTCAATTATTACGGATGGAGAGTTTATATTTCTCATCACGAAAAAATTAAAGCGGAAAACTAATTTTTTGCACCAAGCAGCAAAATAATTACTCCTATAAAGAATCTACGTAATTTTTAGTGACTCTCCAATTTGTTTTTATGAAAGAGGAACTGGCTCAATCCATCGATCATCATCTTCGTCTCCCCATTTCTGCCAAGAGATTTCATGAACTCAAGCCTTTTAAGTTACTCCCTCATGAATTATTTGGATTAATTCAATGCAAATAATTAATTAAGGAGTCCATGATTAAAATACAATATCAAGATTTTCTATATACGTAGGGATACATGTCACCCCTAGAAGATCTACCTATAGAAAGGTTTCAACTACTGCTAAATATATATTCCATCTTATTGAGTAAAAAGTTATAAAAAAATATCTATTAGTTTATAATTTATAATAAAGTATAAACCTACTAAATGTAGATCTCCAAATTTGCATAGGCATGGCATATATGAATTAATTATGTGTTATAGGTAGGGGCCATAATCAATCACAAAAGATAGAGGTAGATAGTTAGGTTGTAGAGCATCGATTATAATTAATTAATTAATTAATTATTAATTAATTAATTATAATGCTATGACCCATAATTGCTGAATGAGTCATAATTTGGTCCATCCAATTATATTGGATTTGGACTGACCCTTTTTATTTTTTTAAGAAAATCTTAAAATCACAAAAAAAAATTATATGGTCAAAAGAGACGATAACACGAGGGTTGATTATTAGAGTGATGGTCCTATATATGGACTCGAGTCTGTGGGAGTTACCACACAACCGAGGCTAAATCACACGTATAATCATATATTCAAGTGAATTTTAAGTTTTCCCATATAGTATTTTAAATGAATTTTAGTTTGAAATGTGAAATTTTTTAAAATTTTGTATTTATTAAGGTAGAAGTTCAACATAAAGTTTCGTACCAATTAAAATTTTCTTTTGTTCAATTAAAGACATTAATAATTAAGATACGATTTGAACATGAAGTTTAACTCTAAATAAACTTTTATTTATTTTATAGGTAGATATGGGCTTCTAAACATCACATCAATTTATGATCATACGTGTGATTTAGTCTCGGTTGCGTGGTAACTCCCACAGGCTCGAGTTCATAGGACCATCACTCTGATTATTAATGTGAGATTATGCACCTAAACTTTTTTAATTTGATACATTAATATAATATATAATTAGTTGAGACCTCATATTCATATAGTGATACTGCCTCCACCAATTATTTCCATCGTCAAGTTGCTGCAGGCCTAATCATTCTATATAATAACTATAATTTATCAGTAGTACGTTAGTATGTAATCGAATTCAATCCAAAATCCAACTAAAATAACGTCCCAAGTTTTGGTGACGACCACTACTACTTATTTTATTTAAAAATATATCAATGGGACAAAACAAAACTGAGATTTAAGCAAAAACCAGAAAGCAAAAGATTTGGTTTTAGTTTTTGTTCCGTTATGTTAATGTAGAAGACTTCAAGTTCTGAGATTTTGAGAAACATTTCACCATTCTTTTTTTTTTTAGGAGACCCTTAAAAGAAAAACCAGGCCGGTAGGCCCAACATTGAAATTATCGGCCTAATTTGTGGCCCAAGATTAAAAAGGTCAAGGGGTCGGGTCCCGTCCCGAGTCCCGACCGATAATAATTGAGTTATATTCTGTAAATCAACATAAACAGAGAAATGTCGTTTCTTTCTTTTTTCTTTTTTTTGGTTAAAAGAGAAATTTCGTTTCTGTTTCTTTTTCTTTGACAGGAATGGGGTAAAAAAGTTGCCCCCTTTTTGTTTAAAACTGCAGAAGAAACTTCTGAATTCTAATATAGACAAAGCATATACATCTCAACATACATTTATAATTATTCCAAATTTGGTTTCTGTCAAATTTTTCGACACTATTATTATTACATGCACAATACATCATAAAAGCTAGTAAAAAGGAGAGGTGTATCATCCTCTGACAACATTAATCTATGTCTTCAGTTAGTGCCTCCAAGCATATCCTAAAAACTGTAAAAATTTTGTTCAAACACTAATATCTATACCACTGTAACGCATAAACAAAACAAACCTCAACAGTCGGACAATCCACAAGTGAACATATATGAACATTTCAGGAAGTGACAAGGATGGATGTTATCATTCATGTCCAAGCTTCTCCACCCCCTCCCCTAGTATTTACAATCCCCATATTTCGAGTCTTCTTAGCCGACTTACTCAGCTGAAAGACCGGGTGCCTACATAGCCGCCTTACGCCTTTTCGCAAGCTTAGCCGGTCTCCGCTATCATATGCACCTCTAGATTCATTTTCTACAGTTGCCATTTCACATGCATTTGGCATGCTGTTATCTGAAAGTGACTCCAACTCCTCTTCTCCATCACTCTTTGAAAAGCTCCATAGTTTTTCTTTGGGGCCCCATTCCAGTCTACTTAGTGTAGCAGCCCTCAAGAACTTAGCACAAGCAGGTTCCTCAGATTCACATGCATATAGATTGGGCTCACGGGACACACCACTGTTTATGGTACCAGAATTTATGTCAGTTGTTCCAGTGGGAGAATCTGAACATGATGGCAGTAACCTGTCTTTTGCAACTGACTCCTCCCTTTCATGAAGTGTCTTTAATATCAGTGTCTTCAGGAAGTTCATTACTTGAACAGCATGAATCAATGCTGTCAAAGGATCAGCCATCTGCACCAGATACAAACAGTCTCATTTAGATTTTGACTAATCTTAATTTTTTATATAAGGAGGAATTTCTAGTGGGTCTTTCAAATTTTGTTAATGTTGCAAATGAGAAAGGAATAAGAAAAACGTTTATGATGGACTGATCTATTCCATCCTAACTGTCCACTCTGCCATGATAACACAATCATTGGGAGGACTGAATTGAATGGCCTAAACTCATGATGGATTAAAGGCAAACCATATCCATACTTAAGCCAGAAATTCCTTTTTAAAGAGCCTGCTATTATTTCATAATATATACTACCCTTAGGGATGTGTAGTATGGACCCTCATATGCACATGTTTATGTCCTCCCTAGACATCCCAAGTTGGGCTGTTGTGAAACACAACTAAACTCATCTGTCTCGCCCCAAAACTATGATCTTCTTCAAACTTTATGCACGGTACATCATTAACTGGCAATAGACATCAAACATATACCAGGTTCAAGGAAAAAAGCAAGAATGAAAGGTTGAAAACCTGAGTCATATTTGGCGCAAAGACCATAGCAATGTTGCGTGCATTCATTTTGTTGTATTGTTCATGCTGCACAACATCTGCCATCAAATTGATAGCCCAGTCAAGTAGAGCAGCTTCGGTTGGAGGAAGTAACTTCACAAGTTCAGTGCAGTCTTCTTCTGTGTTGCAGTGCATTACCTGCTCTGGTGTGAGGGAATCAAGTACTCCACTAGGAAGTTCTCTAAGCCAAGCCTATAAAGCATTTTGAGTAAAGCCACCAAATGAGAAATAAAAGCATGGCTCTCAACCATGAGAATATAATGTAGGATGTAAATTTGAAAAACTCATTAAAACCCATGCAATGAGATGATTTGTTTATCATCGGTGTAAAAGGCTGAGGGTTGAATGTATTAGCACTGCACAAATTGAACTGTCTGCAAGGTCCAAACCCCTAGCAAGTTCGTATGTTTTTCTGCAGAAGCTAATGCATTGCTCATTATTTCCATTTCCCACCAAGTTAACAACATAAATCCTTCTTTTTCCCTTGATAAGGAAAACCAAAACCACAAGTCTTTTTAATGATTCCAACTACTCTTTATTGAAGATTATATTGGTGTGTTAATGGATTGGGCAGTCATCTGAATGCATAAAATATGTATAAGACTATTCAGTGATTAGTCAAAATCATGGAAAGGAAAGAGGGAAAATATTAGTCTTGAAAGTTTGACATTTGAAAGCTCAATAAATAAAAGAAAATCAAAATATAAACAAAAGATGCTCCAGAATTACTATTGGAAATAGAAGGCAGGTAAGTTATAGTTTCATACCTTTATCAAACCTGCCAAACAATGGACATCAATTCCACGCGGTACTACACCTTTATTTAATTTGTCTCGGACATACTCTTCTTGACTATTATCAGCATTTATCCGGAAAATTCCTTCCGCCTTCAATCAACATAATCAAGCTTGGTGAAAACCTTGAGCATCCGTAATACTCTTTAATCATTAATCTAAAGGCGTAGGCTTAAACTTACCTTAAGGCCTCCTTCTGCATATAAACGCTTCTGCATCATAAGAAGAATCGTTGGCACACTGTTTCCTCTGTCATCATATGAACACTGCATTGACTGGGCAGAAACTCCAAAAACGCTAGCACTGGACAACAGAAAAAATGCATCTTGTAGGGTTAATATATTGAGAAGAATATCAAATACAGATAGATGATCTTGCAAGAAAACAGTTACAACATATATACCAAATTATACTTCTGGCAGACTCTGTTCACAACATAAACCACAAACAAATATAATGCCCACTGGCAACCAACTCTGTTCAACAAGTTGCTTGCATAAAGGGCAAAATAATTACTAATAACTTTACTAAAATCAGGATAGAACAGTGGCCAATATCCAGGCTATGAAACTTTATAAATACCACATATTATCCACAAAAAAAAAAAAAGCATAAATCTTCAAAACTTCTGAATTTCTTTCATATCAAACATGATTAATTGATTTTTCAGAATTTAGACACCACAATCAAAAACTAGTTCACATATCAAGATCTTGTTTGGATCCAACCACTACTCCCAGCATATAATCCTTCAGATCCGTGGGAGAATGAAAAAGGTCAAGGCTTTCACGTGAGAGATACAGTGAACCAAAATAAACAGTCAAGAACAATCCAAACCCAGCAACCACATTATTATAGGATTATTTTAAGCCAATTTTGTTTACCATTTGATTGTGATTCTAACAAGGAAGCATGCAGACAGCCAAACACATGCTGATGTGTGTAAACACTATCTTAAGATTTCCATCTTAATCAAAGCCTCGATATTTGCTGAAAAAGCAACCATAAAAACATTTATTGCAGAACAAAAACAACTTCCTCAGCTAACATAGCAAAAGTAGTTGGCAAGTCCCTTTCTTGTACAGCTCTAATCAAAGATATCCATCCATAAACCAAAATCTCACTTCCAAAAAAAAAAAAAAGGAACTTTTGACAGACAAGAGAACAACTCAATTAAAAGTCAGACAAAATAATCGAGCATTCAAATACACCTTCAAGAACAGTTGAAATTAAGAAAAATAAATAAATCTTTTGCCAAATAAATGTCATGCATATATGCCACACTGAAAGATCACAAATTTAATGTTTTTTTGCTACGAATCACAAATTTAATGTTATTAAAATATATATTTCCCTGATTCCTGCATTCAATATAAACCAAATTCCAAAAGATAACAGTGAAATCCCTAATGAGTGAACAATTCAAAAAGACTAACTTGCTTAATTAAATCCAAAATTAGCAATGTGAATAAAACCAATAAAACAACCTAAAAATTGAACAGAGTTGAAGAATTAATTGAACCTGGCACTAGGAACCTTGTGGGGAACCTCAGGCTCGAGCTCGGTAGGCAAGCCGAGGAAGCCATTAAAGCGGTCGAATGTCACGTGAGAGACGTGCCTGACTTCAGTTGGCCAGCTAATATCCATGGAAGAAACGTCGTCCGTGTTGACACTGCACGTGACCAGCGACTTCCTTAACAACGCCGCCAAAATATCAAGAAAGGGGAATTGGTTATTGTCCTTGGTTGTGGAATCACTGTTTCGCCCCTGACCACCACCGTATCTCGACGTCGGGCTAATAAACGGCGTCGTAGCAATGGGGATTCGATCATAGTCGCTTTCTTCTTCTTCTTCTTCTTCTTCTTCTTCTTCAAACTCTTCCTCTTCCTCATCTTCTTCCTCCACATTAGCTTCTTCGTTGTCGCTTTTGGTTCCATGGAAAAAGGGACTCGGAGGAGCATTGTTAAACTCAGTGACTCCGACGAGTCCGCAAGATTTGGATCGAAACAACCGAGTCATCCTTCTCTCTGTGCGAAACTTATTTAATTTTTGTTGCTGTTGTTAATTAAAAAGGTGAAGGAGGGGACTTAGGAGACAAAGAGAAGAAAGGAACATAAAAATATAATAATGAAAAAGAAAAATGGAGAAGTTAAGGAGGGTGTGAAAGTAATGGAGCAAGACATTAAGAATAACAAGTAAAAAAAAGCTTGTTTGGTTGAAAAGAAAAGAAGAGGGAAAAGAATGGGCGGAGGTTGCTTCAGAGTGGAGATTCTGGATATGGTAAGGGGGTTGATTGGGACATTCGATTTCCTTTTTGTTGTTTATGACTTTGGTGTCCTTTTTTTTAACTGAAAGAGAGAAGTGAAAAACGAAAAGGGAAAAACAGGGGAAGAGCTCGTGAAGCGTAAGGAAAGAGAAATATCAAAAACGAAGGAAAGTGAAGGGAAAGCTAGTTGACAAAGAGTAGACTATTTGTAGTTTGTAATTTTGTAATTAGTCGACAAAGCAAAAGCAAAGCCAAAGGGCCCGAAGGGCCAACTCGCCAGCCAAGGCCTCATGGGCTACGTGAAAGTGCGGATTTCTTCGTTTTTGGATGCTTGCGAGTTGCGAGAGGGATCGTATCATTTTTTCTTCTGTATTTACACTTTTCAATTTGATGATAAAAGAGAAAGGGGCAACTTTTTCTTTTCTTCTTTCTATAGTTTTTGTACTTATTTTTTGTATTGTATTTTAAGTACTATAAGATATTTGACAATGACATTGTAAAGACTAAAGAGTACTATTATATTGCATTTGATCTTTACAAAAGTAAAATTAAGAAATAAAATTATGTCTAACAACGATGCTAGATCTCAATTTCTCAACCTTACAGCCTAATTTCTTCATTCTTAATTTGGGATTTCAATTAATAGATTTTCTATTCAACATAACAATTTATGAAAGTAGCATGTAATACGAAACCTGTTTTTTTCTATTTGTGTGGAGTATATAATTAGTAAAGTATTAGTAGTTGTTTACTATGATACCCTATTCATGGCTAACTCAATTAAAGAAAACTTTAATTATGATCTAAGACACATTTAAGATAATGGGTTTCTACTCATTCCCTTCCTTTAATATGTTTGGTCGCCCTTTCTCCTAGAGGAAAGTGCATATATTATGATTATAAGAAAATGAGGAAATTGGGTTCTATATATATAAGCAATACGATCTGAATTTAATTAATCGTCTGTTGTTTGGATATTGTTTTTGTATCTTGCAATGTTGCTAATGAATATACTTCTATATATTGCATGCCAATGATGCCCACAACAGTCACATGGGCACATGGTGAGTGTTGCTTTCATGTCCCAAATCTTAAGCTTTTGTGGGTTCTTTCTACCCTACTAATTAACCTTATTAATCTGTATTTTTGCAGAACATACAGAGTTTTCGATATTATCACAAAACAAATTTAATTTGATTATATAGTACTAAAAAATGAAAAGCCTTTTAATACTTTACACTACTATATCTTGGTGATGGTCCCAATATTAATTATTTACTGAAACATCATTTATTCACGACCCTTCTTTAGTTAATTTAAAGCTCAAAAAGAGAGCATCTTAATAAATAACTTTTTGATGTAACAAAGATTATGACCTCCAAACTAAATCATGAACTAACAGGTGTCTGTATATACATCTATGGTAAAGTGGTCCTTTTCGTATGAGCTAAGTGGTTTTTTTTTTTTTGGTTTGCAAAGCAAAGCAGGGCCAAATGAAGCCAGAGACATTGAAAGGAATCGGATGGGGAAATATATATATGGGGTACCAGGTTAATAAATATATACACTGTAAAACACGACGAGGCACGTGATCACATCTGATCTACCATGCAAATCATGCAAAATATTGCAGCTAATCTGACATTACTTGTATACCATCCGTCTGATGTTGATCCGACGACTCCCTGGTCCCCTTTGGATAGCCATGTAGAAAGCCTCACAAGTGTTCTTCATGCACCTGGGGCAATTCAGTCACAATCGATCGATTTTATCTGGGTTCAAACTTTCAAGTCTCAGACCCAAATTAACATTGATTTCTGTGATTTTGGAGCAATTCATGAATAGTTTTTGTATATTGTCCTGTTTTTCTTGGAAGTTTTCATTTCAAGTTTTCTCACCAAGTCTTCAATGTTCAAAAACTAGCACTACTTTTGCTTCCCAAATGTCTTGTTATTATTCAACATTATATTGAAGAGGAATAGATACTTGTAGTCCAAAGAAGACAATTTGCTCAACTTCAATGTTTTGGATGGATTACAACACAAGTACTAATTAAATGCCAGAAACTGATATATACTGACAACCAGTTTAAATCAATTGTAAAGAAACAACTAATCCAATTAAATATTGGGACTTAATTAAGATGATGATCATGACAATGAAAGGGAACAAATAATTATATTCAATGGCAAATCCATCTGTTTTATTTTGTCCCTTAGCCCTGACTCCCTCATGATTCTCCCCAATATTACTAGCTACTTTAAATTATTCAATAACATCATTTTCTGGGTTAGGAATGGAGCAGAGTGGTTCTCTAAAGAAATCCCCCAACTGGGATAATATGCAAGTATCATTAATATAACAGTACTCCAAACCAATAAATTTCAGTAAAAGCATCACTTTTGTAATTAAAAATATGATTAATTAACTGTTTAATCTGTGTGTTTATTACAAGATCTGTACAGTAAGTGGATTGAGCTGTAAGTCAAACTTTGACAGAATATATAAAATTAAATTAACCCACTGGAATACTACTCTTAAGTCATCTCTAAAGTCTCATTAATTAGAAGACTAAATTTCACATCAATATTGCATGTTTTTTAGATTTTAATTACAACAACCGATTTGCTGCTGTTTGAAAGCTACTGCCTTGGATCACTCTGCTATTTGCATGGTGGTTGAAGCATAACAACAAACATGTGCTGTGCAGGGGAATTTATGTGAAAAATTTTGCGTAAAAATATATTATGCTGTCGTTGATGATCTTAAGTCTTAACGCCTCAAAATGCTTGTGAAGGAAGCGTTACAGATAATCACGGCTTACCGTAATTTCATGCAAAAGGTATATAGTTATGAGAAATCAGGAATGATCGGGAGATGGAATATCAGGTCAAACAAGGATTCATTTTTTCTTAATTTCTTTTCCTTTTAAATATATATGCAAAACTATTTTATTTTATTTTATATATGAGTTCCCTTTCAAGCTACTCCAAAAGGGAAGGGTCAAGCCAACCCATGGCTATATATTAGGTGAAATCTTGTAAGCAACGGCTTAACTAAACCGCACCTACTAGAATATATGCTACATGGCAGAACCATGATTGTTTAATTTTTAATTAAGCCATAATTAAGGATTTAGCTAGCAATTAATTCCAAAAGTGGGTTTGCTAATTTTCTCTTTTTGGATAATTAAATGGAAGTACTGATGCGAGCGAGGAAGATGTCGGCATTTTAGACAGTCTCTCCCACATTTGCATATGCAATTATGGAACAGAAGACATGGATTATGTTTTAAGTTACTTGAAGAAGTAATGGAACAGTTGGAAAATTAGGTTGCTTTGATGCTTTCTTCTAAAATACTATACTAATTAATTTTACGGGCTTTGATCAAAGTCTATACGGCAGAGAAAGAAAACTTAGGGGCCCAATCACCTCAGGTTTGGCCCAAATTGAGCTCAATTGGGCCACTGTGGGTACTAAAATGTATTGGCTTGAAAGGCCTTAATTCCAATTGACCAACGCAAAGTTGTTAATAAATTTGGAAAAATAATAAGCAAAACCAAATTTTTTGTTCCATCAGAAAGATGGCCAAAAAAAAAAAAAGATGGGAAAAGAATTACTATGGAATAGAAGGTGACCCACCTTAATTGAACAATCATTGATCTAAAGATGGGGAAAAACAAAGAG
>AWUE01012654.1:0-21212 GCA_001974825.2 Corchorus olitorius
CCCCTCCCTTATCTTCCTGGAATTATTATTCAACTTAATGCCAGTACTTATTCTGAGTTGGGACCATTGTTATTATGACCAATTATAAGTTCCAGCAATATAAACAGTTTCTATCAACAACAAAAAAAAAATTATATATACATGTAAAAATGAAATATCAATATATAGGAAGGAAAAAAAATTAATATATGAATTGGTTATTATGAAAATCCAGTTAATGAAATGGTGGTTCTTGGGGATGCTTTTGGTAAAGGGTACTATCTTGACTTCACTTGAGTCTTGAGAGGCCCAACCAGTTGAGTGGCTAAAGTCATTTTGCTTAAATGGTTCACCTAACACAGCACAAGTCAAGTAGTTTTCCCATCATCAATGGAGTCTCTGTTAATTACTTAAGCTTAACAGTGACTTTCCAACACTAATTATCAAAATTTCTCTCTGATGAGTGACCAGAAAGAAGGATACCAACCAGTCTCAACCGAACAAATGAAAGCCCAAGAAAAAGCTTAGCCCATTCTAATTGACTTAATTTGCTCAAATTGCAAATTGTGTTTTTCATATGTGGCCAGCTTTTAAGTTCATGGGTCTCCCCACCTTCCTTAACTCATTCTCAGTGTATTAATTTAGAGTAGTCTTGGCCCAATTCAACTACCTTTAGTCCTTTACACTTTCGTATTTTTTTTTTGGCCGAACACTTTCGTATATACACTATTAGTATTATTAGTATTTGAATTTTTTTTTAGATAAGAATCATTTTCATTTCTTAAAGAGATTGGGATTACAAACGCACAGGAAGACTCGTATACCGCTACATGATTAGCTACAATACCGAAATGCTAATCTATGAGCCAACAAACCCTTTCCCCAACAAACAAACCCAATGAAATCTCATTACAATTCAAATAAATCTCTATACCCAAACATCTAAATGAGAATTCAATCCAAACTAGAAATTATCAACTACATACCTACCAAATAAACAAACAAATTACAAACAAACTCACATTCCGTGAGAGTTGAACCTAAGACCTCTTGGTCTAGGTAGGCTGAAACTAAGAGTCCAGTACTCTACCACCAGGCCAAATGTCTGATGGCTTTGAACTTTTTTTTTAAAACTCAAAATAAGGGTTATTATATTTAATACACTGTCAGTGTAAAATTTGGACTCGACAAACAGGTGAGGAGTTGACACGTGTTCATTTTATAAATTAATTAAATTTTAAATATTTCAATCTAACCTAACAGACACATGTCACCCTTTTAGACCTGCACGTACAATCTATTAAGCTCCACTAACAGTGTATTGAATAATTTTTCAAGACAAAATGGAAAAAATCACAAAACTAGTAAAGTACGCTTATACTTCTTGGAAACCTACAGTATATGCTATAAATCAAATTATGGGTATGTCCTTTTTCCCCCTTTTTGTTTCAATTGCAGTAATCTTAAAGCCATATGGGAGCACCGAGCACCCCATTTTAATTTTAATTTAGCAGCTTATTTTGTAGAGTGTGGACTGTTAGTTGAAGAATTTAACACCCTATAAACGGCCATTATTTATCTGAATTAATTACATACATCCCTTTTATACTTATTGATTGAGTTTTAAGAAACATGAAACAAATTTAAAATTTTAAGATTAAAACCATGCAGGAGAGAGAACAGTAATTTTGTTAAATTAAGAGGGTTTGCCTCTTTCCTACTCTATTTTAAGAGGCACCTAAAATGAGTATATAATGTGAAGAAACGAAATTGATGAGATGCAATTTTATTTCCCGCACATGATTAATCCAGATTCGACCAGGGTCATGCACCTGAGTTTGGTGGATCAGTTTACCAATAGGGACAGTTGTGTATGCAAGATCTTAAATCTGATACATATTTAAGTTGAAACAAGTCCACTTAATCATCCAACCCCACTTTGGTGATGAAATACAATTTCATTCTTACTCTTTATTAGTTCATACATTTTAGGACACAATTAAGCATAGCTTTTTTAGGGTTGTCACATTTCTATTAATTTTGAATTATAGATCATCGTCCTTGAATATTGTTTGGACTCAGTCCAATTGGACCAAAACCTCTCGCATTGTACAGTGTACTGATCAGTTGGGGAAATGGCTTCAAAATCTTGAGTGGAGTGGATGGCTTATTCTTACCTACTCCAATGAACAAATCAACAAGAAAAAAATAGCAAAATTGAATGAAGTCCAAATTCATAACTCCTCTTTATTTATGCCTAAATTCTTCTTCCTCTCCGAGTGATACACATATTTCAGTATTGAAATAGTATTAATTAATTTTTCAAATCAGTCCAAACTTCAATTTTCTAAAGGGATCAACCAGGTTCCAAAATACCAGCTGGCTGGTTTACAGGTGAAATAATTATTAATTATGTTAGAGTAGATAATAGACGAAACCAATTATTATTATTAATTAAACATAATATAGTACTAGTACTAGTAGTAGTAGAAGAACATTAAAGCATACTATAGAATACGGCCATAGAGGGCAGTTGCTTCAATTACGCTCTTCTTCTTTGTTCTTTTCTTTGTGGAGTAAGGCATTTAAGATTATTACCTAATACTTATATAGTAAGTAATGATTAACAATATGATTATCGGTTAAAACGGTCAAAAAAAATAATTAGTATTGATCAGTTGGGCAAGTCAGATTATCTGCTATAAGAATGAGACTTATGTAATCTCAGATTCATTCCACAACTGGGTTTTCTTTTTTGGTGTGTGTGTGGTCATTATTTAATCTTGCAATTCAACTTATATTGATATATTTTTTTTCAAATTCTAAGTATATATAAAACTTTATCGTATTTTATTTAATTAATTGACCATAATTAAACATGGCTCTCATGCATGGCTCATTTTTATCCATGTATTGCACCATTAACATCATCATTATCGTCATCATATATAAAGACACATTTAATTTTATTTTTTGGGTGGAACATTTTATTATTATCACTTCTATATCTTTCTAATATAGTACTTTGGAAGAAGAAAACAATGAAAATAGATGAAGAACAAGACATCAACGAAGAGATCATTATAGAAATCAAGGAGGAATTAGTTTTTGGATTAAAAGAAAGAAAGAAAAGACGTGGACAAAAGCATAATTATGACTGAATCAGGATTTAATTTAGTAATCATCATTATATATATAATATATATATATTAAATTAAATACAAAATCATTAACTTTTAATCAAATCAATATGCGCATTGACTTAGTTTATATAAATAATACATGGAGTTAAGTACATATATAGTAATTACTAGCAAATCTTCGCGGCTTAAACCCTTTTATATCAAATAGAAGGAAAAAAAAAATCTTTACAGTGTGTTTGGATTGAGGGACCAGTAAGAGACAGGACGGGATGAGAGGTCCTTTTAGTTAGTGACCCATGTTTGGATTGGAAATTAGATTTGGTCCGTGAATTTTGGAGGATCAATTTTGGTCCTTCTTGATCCTTATAAGTCCACCTTTTTTGGTACTTCAATTTGGAGTACCAACAAGAACCAACAAAGTTTTTATTTATTAAATGTTAGGTGATTCCTCATGTTCCTTACTTTTTATATTTTAAACAATCCAAACAAGGATTGATCATTCCCTTCCTTTCCTTTAAAAAACCCTCCTTTCCCATCCTATCCTGTCCTATACTGATCCCTCAAAAAGTTTATCCAAACACACTGTTAAAGTTTGAAATTCTTTAGTTAAAGTTTCAAGTCCCGAGTGACACACTTCAATAGTTAAAGTTTGAAATTCTTTATGGGAGATATTGAGTTCGAATCATGTAATGAATATGGTGAAATTATGAAAAATGAAGGGATACATGTAAATTCATCAGAATAACATGTTCATGAATAGAAAAAAAAATTATAAAACTCAAGTTCGGAAACTACTACTACTAATCACCGCCTTAAAAATTCAATTAACAAGTTTACATTGTCATAGTATCTTTTACTTTTTTTTATATAACAGTCAGAGGCCGTTTGTTTTGTGTGAATTTAATCACTTTTTATAGAAAGTATAAAGTGGGAAATAACTTTAACATGTTTGGTTAAATTTTATAAAGAAAAATTAGGGTCACTAACCCGATTACTTTCTTTCCAAAGTGAGAAAGTATTTTAACAATCACGTTTTTATGAAGGATAAAACACTTTCTTAAGAATTTAATTTAGATTTTAGAGGGTTAAACAAACATTCTAAAGTACTTTCTTGAGAGAAAATTTTCTAGTCCTACACTTTCTATATAAAAACTTTTTACTTTTTATTTTCTAGAGAAATTTCCAAATGCCTTTCTTAGTATCTTCTTTAACTATATATACATATATGGTTTTATCAATTATGGAAATTATATTATAATTCATTAATTACATTTTCATATGTACCGAAAAAAAAAAAACATTTTCATCAATGTTTAAACTAACACATCATTTCCATGCTTAAAATACGAGTCTTAGCCAAAAGCTATATATGTCAACTGTTTTCTTCTTTCCGGAAGATTTAACTGAATCTCAATCATTAATGGCATGGGCAATGAAATGAAATTCGATTCTTTGCCAAAATTGAAAAAGCAACGTTAGACTTAGGGGAGGAATATAAAAAAATCAAATGTCCATTATTGCTTTAAATTAGTACTATGGTTATTCATGAGAAAATTAGTTAATTAATAATTACTTAATTACTAGTCCTACTTTTACCATAATAGTCCCTAAAAACCCGACAAAAAATAATTTAAAAATCTTTGGATTAGGAAAGTAAAATTAATAAAAATTAAGTAAGAGGAAGTAATTTTAATTTCTTTTAGGAAATTATTTTTTAATTTGCATTCAAGGGTTTATTACCAAAAGAGAAGTATATTTAAATGGGTAAGATAGTGTCACATCGGATTAAAATTTTCATCTGACTATCACTGAAATTTCGCGTATTTCGAACCTTCGGCCCTCTGCCTGTTTTCGTCAGCTCCCTCTGATTCCCTCAAAATCCCTCTTTGGACAGCTTTCCATCCTACGCAACTCCATAATTAACGCACTCGTCTACAACTGGGAGTACGCCACCTGTCCCTTTAAGGGCGTTTTAGTAATCTTACCAACCCGCCATTCCCTTTTTATTTTTCTATGGACCCCACCAATTCCCTGAATAAGTCCAAAACACCCTTGAATGTCGTATTAAAACAAGCAGGGAATCAAAACTCTCGCTGTTTTCCAAAAATCCCTGTGTTGATTTAAAAAATAAAAAAAGTAACGGCAAAAATAGAAAAGTTCGGAAAAGACAAAAACAAAAAGGAACTTGTACAAACAAAAGAGAGAAAGAAAAAAAATTTCACTTATTTTCGACACATTTTGAAAAAAAGAAAAAAATCCTTAAAGAAGGAACATCGTGCTTTTCACTTTCCTTTGTAAAGATTATACAAATCAGACGTCTAAAAATAAATCCTGTAAGATTTCCATTTTATTTTTCTTCTGGAATTATTAGTACTGTACCATTAAATAATAAAGACTCTTTATAATTTCCTTCTTGAACCCTTCTCTTTCTCTGTGTCTCTGTCTCACTCTCTCAACCTTCTCTTTATAATTCTTTTTTTTTCTTTTTTCTGACTCGAAATTCCATTCCATTCTTTTCGTTTATCGTTTTCTCGCCGCAGATCTCTTTTGTATACAGATCAGGTGGGGTGGAGTGGGGGAGGAAAGATTGCTGGCACGCGTTCGATGATTAGACTTTTGACTTTGTTGTGATCGAGGGGAAGGGAGGGAGGGGGATTTTCGGATGGGGCAGTGTTACGGGAAAGTTAATCGAACGGGAGTGTATGAAACGCCGACGTCAAATGCTACAACAACGACGACCACCACAGTGGTTGTTCCAGCTGATCGGGACCAAACGCCACTGCCGTCGGGTAACGGCGCTGTTAATGTTAATGTTCCGTCAGTGAAGAATACTCCAGCTAGGTCTTCAAACCAAAATATATGGCCAAGCCCCTTCCCGCATGGGGTGTCTGCCAGTCCACTTCCCCCTGGAGTATCGCCTTCTCCGGCGAGGCCTTCAAGGGGTTCGACGCCTAGGAGGTTCTTCCGGCGGCCTTTCCCGCCGCCTTCTCCGGCGAAGCACATAAAAGCCTCGCTTCTTAAGCGGCTCGGCAGCAAGCCAAAGGAAGGTCCGATCCCTGAGGATCGCGGGAGTGAGCCGGAACAGGCGCTGGATAAGAGCTTTGGTTATGGCAAGAATTTTGGAGCTAAGTATGAGCTTGGAAAAGAAGTTGGGCGAGGGCATTTTGGACACACTTGCTCTGCTAGAGGTAAGAAGGGCGAGCTCAAGGATCAACCGGTTGCTGTTAAGATCATCTCAAAGGCCAAGGTACAGTGCTCTCTTTATTTCCTTTTATCCTGATTTTTACAATATTTTGCTCTGCTATATCGGTTGATTTGAGTAACTGTTGAGATGTTTAGATTAATTTCTTGTTGTTGGTTTTTTGGAGGGATCATTCTTGAAATTGAATTTGATAAAAATATTCTTAAGAAATGGTCATTTAGTCCTTGCTGGTGGTGTTGTGATATTTGGTTTTACGATTTGAAGTAAATGTGGCTGTAGTATTACTTAGCTGAAGAATGTAAGTTGCATAATCAAGAGTAATTATTATAGAATAAGCACGTCACTGGCTTTGGTACTGCAAACCTCTCATGATCATTGATATTGGGCAATTACATGCAATTTGGGATAATTTGTGACATAAAAGGATACCTTTTGCAGTTTTGCTTGATTAACTGTATCTTTTGTGTCGGTTTGGAGGAAGAATAATTGTGTTTTTACTTCTAGAAGACCGAAAACGACAAATGTGTATTTGTCTTTGGTACTGCAAACCTCTCATGATCATTGATATTGGGCAATTACATGCAATTTGGGATAATTTGTGACATAAACGATAAAACGGTCCTTTTGCTTGATTAACTGTATCCTTTTTGTCGGTTTCGAGGAAGAATTATGGCATTTGTACTTCTAGATGACCGAAAACGACAAATGCATATTTGTCTTTACTCGATAATCATGTATGGTATCTAACAATAATACAGGGTATTGTACACTTGTGATCTTTTGTGTTTAAACTCTAAAATGGAAAAGTTGTAACTGTATCCACATCAAGTACAATACATTTGTGTGGGAATGGAGACTTTTTTCCGTTGTTGAGAGATTTTAGGCATCTTAGCCACGTGTTGCCGAGTATAAATTTAGTGTTCAGACCTACAAAACTTACAAATTTGATGCCCTATATCTGGGGACATTGTCGTGGTCTCAATGGCTGTCATATTTTTGAGGATACTAATAATCTTATCAGACTAGACAGGGAAGTTTGATTGCCCTATTAGCACTATCTAGTACCTTGTCTAGATATCTTCTTTTTGTGTCCACTTCCCTA
Organism: Corchorus olitorius; assembly: GCA_001974825.2. Lineage (NCBI taxonomy): Eukaryota > Viridiplantae > Streptophyta > Magnoliopsida > Malvales > Malvaceae > Corchorus > Corchorus olitorius. The sequence continues at coordinate 7,427 of AWUE01012654.1, forward strand.
AGGAATGAAAGTCTTTTTTGTCCAGAAAGGGGGAGGCATCCTCTCATGTGGTTTTAGTATCCCATCAGACCAAGTTTTAATTGTACCTTCTGCGTTTTAATTTGATTTATTTGACAGATGACAACAGCAATATCAATTGAAGATGTTCGAAGGGAGGTGAAAATATTGAAAGCACTATCAGGACATAAGAATCTGGTCAAATTTTATGATGCATGTGAGGACGCCAATAACGTGTACATAGTCATGGAGTATGTCTTTTCTTGTTTCTGTTCAAAAATTTTTTTATGGGAGTTTGGTTTATCATTGTGAAAGCTATGTCTTTGCATTACCTTTTTACTTTTGGATCTTTTTTTTTTTTTTGCTCTTCATATAGAATTTACTACTTTATTTTATATAATGTTTTGAATTTTGCAAAATTCATCACTTCACTTCTCAAATTTTGTGTCTGACATTTATTGAATTGTGTTGCTTATCAGATTGTGTGAAGGTGGAGAGCTATTAGACAGAATTTTGGCAAGGTAACATGTTTCTAGTATTGTCTATGTTTCTTCACTTGCCATAGTGTTTGAGTGCCATTAATTTTCTGTTTAGAAACCAAAAGGGGTAGTTATATATGAAAATCTTAAGAGTTGATTAATTAGATGATCCTTTAAGCTTTATTAGGTTGTCTATGTTTCTTCACTTGCCATAGTGTTTGAGTGCGATTAATTTTCTGTTTACAAACCAAAGGGGTACTTATATATGAAAATTTAAGAGTTGATTAATTAGATGATCCTTTAAGCATTATTAGGTTGTTTTATCTTTGATACTGAATAAGAATTTCTCTATTCCAGGGGAGGAAGGTACACTGAAGAAGATGCAAAAGCCATTGTTATACAGATTTTAAGTGTGGTTTCATTCTGTCACCTTCAGGGTGTTGTGCACCGTGACTTAAAGCCAGAGGTTTATTCTTTTATAATTGGTTCAAATGAATTATGAATATGAAAACTGTATATTCTGGCATATTATCTTATTTCTGTTGCTATCCATTTTTGCTTGATCACAGAACTTCCTTTTCACTTCGGGGGGTGAAGATGCTGACATGAAGCTTATTGATTTTGGTCTTTCTGATTTTATTAGGCCAGGTAATAATTTATAAATCACCTATGTACTTTAGCTTGGTTCACCATCAAACATGCTTCCCTTCATAGCCTGATGGAATGTGCCATCTAGTTTTTGTAGGGTACCTATACAAGTAATTTTCTTATGTTCTCATCTGCTTTAAATTAGTTAAGAAAGTTAGTTTCTCACCTATGAAAAACTGAAGCAAAATGTTGTGGGATAATTCTTTTGTCAGTTAAACATGTCTGGACATGTTAAAATGGGTTACTAATTGATTACATAAATGAAATGTAAGGTGGGGATTTATCTCTTTCATACTTATCAATTACCGTTTTATATATTATATAATGACCATTATTACAACACTGGACTAGATATCAAGATCACAGCTAATAGGTATTTGTCTTTGTTTTAACTTTTTCATGCTATCTATTTAACAGATGAAAGGCTCAATGACATTGTTGGAAGTGCTTACTACGTTGCTCCTGAAGTTCTGCACAGATCTTATAGTCTAGAAGCAGATATATGGAGCATTGGAGTAATCACTTACATCTTGTTATGTGGAAGCCGGCCATTCTGGGCACGTACAGAATCAGGAATTTTCCGTTCGGTGCTAAGATCTGATCCCAACTTCGATGATTTGCCATGGCCTTCTGCCTCTCCAGAGGCCAAAGACTTTGTTAAGAGGCTTCTAAACAAGGATTACCGAAAGAGAATGACAGCTGCTCAAGCTCTAAGTAAGTTGGGACTCTGTACCATTATATGTGATAAAGTGGCGAATGCATTAATCTTAGCACATTGTGTAAGTTTTTCTAACAAGCCACTGAACACTGGTGGTAGGAGTAACATGGACTAAATGCAGTCTATGATGCACCCAATTGTGTTGAATATTATGCATGTTATATTTTATGGCACTGAATGATTTTGATGCAGATCTACTGTTGATTCTGATTTCCCAAACATGAGGGTAAATAATTGGTGAAGTTGTGTATTTTAGCCTCTTGCCTTGTGTTTCTTAGCTTTAGTCTTTTGATGAGATTTGTCATATCATATTCTGTGGAACCATAAAACTGTTTTTGGATATTTGTCACATGTTACTTCCTGTATTTTCCACTTTTGCATAATATTCCATGCATTTTCGTCCAAGCCATAGATAATGTTGTTTTGTAACATTAAATATTCATATTGTTATATATATATATATATGTATGTATATATACGCATATATTTTTATGTATGTTTGTTGTGTCTATGTGTTTGTATCATAACGCTGATTAGGCACTTTTATGGCATTTCAGCTCACCCTTGGTTGCAGGATGAAAGTCGTTCAATCCCTCTTGATATATTGATCTATAAGTTAGTCAAGTCATATCTTCATGCAACACCATTCAAACGCGCTGCACTGAAGGTACTATTTTTCTCTGTTGGGTTGCCAAAATGCTAGTGTCTAATGGATTATTATCTGCTTTCTGACAAATAGCAGCTTGCATCTTTTTCACCATATAAGTCATACAGGAGATTCGTACTGCAATCTGTCACGCTCTAACTTCTGGTTTGGTAATTGTTACAACTGCAGGCCCTTTCAAAAGCAATAACCGAAGATGAGCTGGTTTATCTTAGGGCGCAATTCAGGCTGTTAGAACCAAACAAAGATGGGAGTGTCACTCTTGAAAATTTTAAAATGGTTATTGACTGCCTCTATAGCCTTATCCATATCTGTTAAAATTTTAAGATTAAAATGGTTAATGATTTGAAGTTGATATCTCCAACAGATATCTATTCTTTTCAATGACCTGACATGTTGTATTTGGTATTTCTCATTTTATCATTCTCTCCAACTCATAAAATGTTGTATGACATTAGTGCCTCAAATCTGCAGGCTCTTGCTCGAAATGCCACTGAAGCAATGGAAGAATCACGTGTACCTGACATTCTTAGTATGGTAAGGCACTTTTTAGAAGTTTTCTTTGGCTAGGTGTCGATTTTTATAAAGCTCACTCTTCAGGAAGTTTTTGCTTTGTTGTTTTCATTTAAAATGCTGTATAAATTACAAAAGGTTTCATGGTGTTTTCTTAACATACACAATCCTGACATCTAAGGTCTGTGTTTTCTTAAAATAAACAAGGCATCTCCCTTTGCTCTTTGCTTGGCATTTGAATCTTGATTCCTTACTGTCATTTTTTTTTTTGTCTCAGATGGGATCGCTTGCATATAGGAAGATGTACTTTGAAGAATTTTGTGCAGCTGCAATTAGCATATATCACTTGGAAGGAGTTGATGGCTGGGAGCAGATTGCCTCCACTGCTTTTGAGCATTTTGAACAAGAAGGCAATCGAGTGATTTCAAGCGAAGAATTGGCACGGGTACGTTTTATTATTGCTTCCATAGTCTCAAAACAGCTCTCATCTTGTCCTAATATTCGGTTATTCGCTTTTGATTTTGACTTAACAGGAGTTGAATATCGCCGGACCTTCAGCTCTTACATACGTCAGAGATTGTATTAGAACCTCTGATGGCAAGCTTAATTTAATAGGGTATACAAAACTTTTACATGGCGTGACGGTTCGTAGCTCTAATACAAGACATCATTAGATCCCTTCATTTTTTCCTTCTCTTTTTTTAGCCATTGATATATAGTTGCTGAAAAATCATGTCATTTTGGATGATTTATGATTTTTTTTCCTTTTTTATATCTTAAAATATTTTCTTTTAGCCTTTAGGGTTGGTTACAGAAAATGTGCATAAGTGAAATATGAAATATTTTAGTGAAGAATGCTGGGGGAAAATTTTACAGTGAGAATTTTCTTCGTGCTCAAAGTTCTTGATTTTGTATATTATTATTATTATGTAGATCTTATTGAAAAATCACTTCATAAATGCCCAGGTTCAACAGAAAAGCTCAATTGGGCTTGTGAATGGAAGATAAACCATTATCATGTCTGTACATGTTATGAGCTTAAATTTTCAGCCCAGAACATGGGATTTAGACTCGAGCCCATATTCGGCCTAATGTTCTGGCCCATATTCTTTTACTAACGAAAGTGTAATTATTTAATATTTATGATTGGAGCCGGGGCCCAATACTGCATTATTTTGTCCTTGATTGGTTAAGTTTGGGTCCTTCAAGTTAAGTATAGTAGTAATTTCAAATTAAATCTTATAAACTCTGGAAAGCATGTTTTAGCTAGCAAAAACTGTTTCTCTCAACTACTCCCATTTAAAAATGAGAATCATAATGAAAAAGGATTGTTGTATAGTTTATTGACATTAGTCTTATACATGTTCATAACAGCGATTTGTGGAAAAATAAATACAAAATGACAGGAACCCAATTATGTTGTGGCTTGACTTTTTAAGTTTTAACAACTTCCGCATTGGGATTAATCTGATTCTATTGCTCCAAAGGCTTCATTCAAGGAAGGAAGAAGACTTCCGGAAAGGAGCTCTCCAAGAGAAACCAGAAGAAAATGGGGAATTTGACTATCTATAGGAGTTTGGAGGGGGTTGGTTAAGTGTTGAAATTTAGAAATTGATAAAAGTATATAGCTAACTCATGAATCATTTTGGTTGATAATACATGGGAATCCTAAAAGGACCAATCAATCAACCACATTATCTTTTATTGCTTACAATGAATTATCTTGATAAATATATGGGCATTTTTTTTCAAAGTCACTTTCAATGAATTGTTTTTTATAAGTAATAATGATCATTTTTGTAAGTGCTTATATGCTTAGAGACTTGTCGGTGTGCTTTAAAAGCTACAAGACGAAGGAAAGGGGAAAAGGAGAGATAGATTTATATATGCAGCATGTGCTTGATAATTAAGATGGAAAACAAAGAAAAGAGAAGAAAAAATATTAGTTGTTTGTATTGTTGCTTTAGGCCTTTATCTACGGCTAGTGGCAATATTTTGCAGTGATCATAATTGAATTATATATAATTATAATTAATCGCGATGATTATTTGCTTTAGCAAAGTTTAGTTAATGGATCATTTAAGTTTAGTTAAATAAGACAAGAGCCCTTTGCTTCATTAAGATTACAAAATAATTCCTGCTGACCTACCGACTCTTACTAACCATGCATGCTCCTTTCATCATCATTCAACACTTTACAAATTATATAGATATATATATACGTAGTAGTATTTCACTAAATTTGTCTCTCTTTTCTTTTTTCTTTTTCATCTCTCTTTCTTTCTTTTCTTTGTTTGTCTACCTGTTTTGAATCTGTCCAAAGCATCGATCAAATTAAAAATCCTAGCTTATTGTACATGTGCTTCCTTTATTGCCTTTATTGATGGGATGATTAGATTTGCTTATGGGACACCTCTACGTCTCTATAACCCTATTAGATGAGAAATTTGAGTATGCTAATAAAATTCCACTAAATAATTAAGTTGGGATTCTGGCAAAAAAGAAAAAAGTTGGGAAAGTTGGAAATTTTGGACTTAAAAATACCAAGAATTTGGGTATTGATTAGAGAATGGAGAAAACGTGAGAGTTGGGGAATGGCCGAATGGCCTATAGCAAAGACATGAAGGATTAATCAAAGGGCAGGGGGATGTTAAAGTTTCTTTTGAGTTGCAAGTTAGAAACAACCTTCCTATTGACATATGATGAATCACTTTGGCTCTGCTCTTTCTGTCGCTTTCTTTTACCCTTCATGCGACAATATTGTTTGCCATCTAGATTCTCAAAAGAGGATTTTGTAAGGATCACGGCTTTAATGATAGTGAAAAGCAGAAATTGGGAGCCAGGAAGGTTAGACTTGTGTGGAAAATGGAAATGATTGATTTTTCATATACTAATTTCCAAACAGTAAATACATTTCCTTGCTAATGGGAGTTGGCACAAGTGGTTAAGGTTCGGACTCTTCGTGCATCTCACCTAGATTCGAATCCCGCTGACCACAGTCTCCTATTTAGTAAGCGATCTGTAAATTCCGAAAAGCCCGCAGGTGAAAGTCCAATGGGTTCGTAAATCCCAAAAATGGGTTGACAATTTACCCTGACCTTGAAGATGGGATAGTCACCCCTGCTCCTAAACTTTTTTTCACCAAAAAAAAAAGTAAATACATTTCCTTAAGTCAAAGCATACATAGATGAGTTAAGTTTTCCTTCCATATATCATTTCAACCACCCCCACTATCTGCTTTAAGCTTCTTTTTTTCTCTCATAATATTGAAATAACGATTTAATAATGATACTAACTTTTCACCCTTTTTGACTTTAATTTGTATGTATTATTATCAACTAGCGCCGGCCTTTGGTCCCCGGCCATCTCCATATTCTTCTTTACCTTTCTTTCTTTTTTGGCCACCTCAAAATTGTTTGTAATTGGCTTGAAAATTGAAATAGACTATGTTCTCACAATAAGACATTTTCAATAAATTAATTAGTGGATGAAATTGAGAAACTTATTCTTCAATTTATTTTGCATGCATGTGCTATAAAGGGAGCGAAACAAACAATCAGCAGGTTTCAGCAGCCTTCTTATTTGTAACCGTTTTATTATTGTTTGACCGTTTCATCACCGTTTTGGACTCAAACGAAGCTTAAATGTAAACTCCGTTTTAATCGTTGCTCTAATAATCTCATCTGTATAGTACCTAATCTAATATGTACATTATAATCTCATCTGTACAGTTGCTAAACAGTGTCAATCACACCGCTACCACACCGCTCTACTAAACGCACCCGACCAAGGCCAAACCTGTTGGGAGAAGTGACATAGACATTCAGCAAATATGGTACCAACAAGTAATGCTAATTGATATATCTATATATCTTAGGTTTTTGAACTCGTGGGAGCATTTCTTCCACAATTTTCTGATCTATTTATTTGTCCAAATAGTATTGTGTCGTTTTTGAATACTAATCTTAACAATTTTAAGTTCAGCTTTAATTACATTCCTTAAGTAACCTTTATATATGTTCTACTTTTAGAATGGAGTTCCGGAATCCATTATTGTTATATTTAGATGATATATATGATATGAAACATATAGTGAAGGCAGGCACATGTGTGTCTTAATTGCCCTTAGCATGCAAGAAAATTATTAGAGGGATCAATACACGTCGAAATTTGGTGGCAACCGATTATAAGAATGAGTATGACTTGTCTGAAAGGGCATTTCTCTCGATCAAGACAAGTCCAAAACAAAGACCAGTACAGTTATGAGAAAAGGAGGATTTGGTATATATACCGATAATTCTCTTCCTCTGAACTTTGGACAATATTGTCAAATTGGCATCCAATGAAACTTCTAGTTACAATCATATGTGCTTGTCACCATTGTAGTTACCTGCACCCCAAGGCTTTCTCACCGCTCAAAACAATCTCTCAATTTGAATGAAAGGCAAACCAATAAAGCACAGATCAGATCAGAGCACCGCAAAGTTGATTCTTGCTTTAGTGCCTTTTCACTGTTTATTGTTTCACCCTTTTGTGTTTTCTTCTTGACTCTTGAAACTTTATTTCAATTGTTAAAATGGGAGTGTCTAATTAGTCAAGGCATCTTGCTATATACTTTAGTGCTTTACGATTAGGTTAATTTATTGTTATTAATAATAAAATCTTAATTCATTCCTATCTATTTCATTTTCAAGGACTACTAATACAATCTTTTTTTGTTGATTAATAGCAATCAAACAATTTCATTTCCTTTTCAACAACAAATTAAGACACAATAAATTTATAATATTTTTGGACAAGGCTACCATATTCTTTTTTGGGGTAGTAAATCACATGAATTCCATATCCATCCTTTTACTCTTTATATTCAAGATAAATTGATTAGTCTAAGTAGGATTCATAATTCATAATGGAGTGTATAAATATTCATAATTCATAATTCATAATTCATAACGGAGTGTATAAATATTCATAAGCATTTCAAAGTTTTTAATGGCCAAATTGAGAGCTCATAGCCAAGAAAATAAGCACGGCTATTGAATACACTTTGCTCTTTAAGTGAAGACAGTGACGAGTGATTGACTTAAAAGCCTGTCTTTTTTTCTCCCAAAGGCCAAAGGGCCTTCCTTCTTCTCCCTCTTTGGTCTCCCCTTTTCATACGCTACAAAAAGAGAAATAAGTAACTCCCCCCACTCCCCATTATAATTAGGCATTGAATTAGAGAGAAAGCAAATCATGGAATCTGAGGCAGAGAAAGAGTCAATGATCTACACCCCAAAGCTACCGCTGTTTTCATCTTCCCATGCACACATGGAGTCAGCCTCTGGCTCACCATGGCACGCCTCTGCCTCCGTCCCATTTCGCTGGGAAGAGCAGCCTGGAAAGCCCAAACCCTGCACAACCCTCGCCACTTTTTCATCATCAGATTTTGTTCCCAAGTGCCTCGAACTTCCTCCCTGCAGATTGTTGATTGATGCCAAGAATAATAACTCCAAACTCCCCTCTCCCACCACTGTCTTGGATGGTCCGTACATGGGCGGCGGCGGCGGCAGGGCCAGAGCTCAGTCTTCTTCTTTCAGGATGGCGGCGAGTGAGTGTTACGGGTCGTTTCGAGCTGGGAGTTTCAGTCCTGAAATGGAACACTTTGGTGCCATGGTTGTTAGCAAGAGATCAGGGTATAAAGAAAAAGGGTTTCTTGGTTCTTGGAAGAGGAGGGTTTTGAAGGGTAGTAGAAGTGATGTTGGGGCAAACAGTTATGTGTTTCCAACTTATGGGGATAATTATTATTATAGAGATAGTGATCAATACATTAGGGAATTATTTGGAGAAGAAAGCAGCAGCAGCAGGGGAAATAGTACCAGTGTTAAGATCACAAGAATTACAAGGGTTGGCAGCTTTCCCACTCTCCCTCATCCCAAGTCCCACTTCTGGGTAAGTTTTTCTCTCATTTTCTTTTACAATATTTGCTTCATTTTCAGTTTTCACATGCGAAGATACACACTATTTCTTCATATCTGGCCCAAATTCCAGTTTAGCCTACAATTAATTTGCTGATATACATTTCTGATAATTAATTTTTTTTTTTTTGTAGAAATCAATAGTGCACAATAATTAATTTAGAATGTTACAAATGAATCAATGGCTTAAATGTAGTGATCTTGTATAACCAGAAACAGAGAATAGAAGATTACTGAAACTTTTAGCTGTACGAGTATAATTATGGTGGCTAGGCCAGGATTGGTAGCAAAAATTAATTTTCTAAAGTTGTAGGCGCCACCCCATTTTCTGCCTACTTTTTGAGTATTTTAATCTGTCATCATTGGACTGGAAATTAAGCATAGAACTACATTTCTGGAGCTTTATTACTAGTAAAAAATTACTAATAACTTTTCTTTAATGTGCCTCTTTAATTTACCTTTGTGCTGTCAATCTAAAACTTGGGAAACTGATATTGTGATTCACAAAACAAGGTTAGAGAAAGTTGTTTAATATGTTGTTTTACTACTTGGATGATGGTGCAGGCAAGTATTTATGAAGGGATAAAGCAAGTGGTTCCATGGAGTAAAAGGGCAAAGAAGGATGGATTCATGGGCTGACTATTGATTCCTTTAGGCAGATACAACAAAACAGTTGATTAAAAACTACCCAGAGACAAGAGTAGTGTTGTTTCCTATCCAATTTAGACGGTTGCTGTGAATGAAAATGACTAATCAAAATGTAATATACTACAAGCTAGCTTTTAGCCCATTATGTACTTTGTTTGCTCTTCTCTGGTGTTGTGGGGCTGTATTCAGCTACGTTGTTTTGGGGACAATTTCCTGCAATCTTAATCTTTTGCAGGTAAATATTATTGTCAAAGTTTTCAGACTTAATTTGGGTGGCCTGGCCCTGGATATAGTAGCAGCACCAATAAATGTATCACTAAAGGGTAAAGGCCATCATTGGCCATGGGCAATGGGGAATGGGAACTTCTTGTAAGGATGTGAAATTTATGGCTTACCTCTTTCTTTCGGTTTGGCTAAGAAGGAAAAATATATGACAATTTACTAGTAAATGGACTAATTACTAGTTAGTATTAGCTGTAATTTTTGTATTATTGTCGTACAATTCTTTGGGCTTGTTTGTCTTTTTATTGGGGCAGCCCGACAAAAAACCCAGTAAGATTTTTGTAAAAGTTGACCTGAAAAATTTTTTCCCATTTTTTAGCCACAATACTTATAAAAAATATATAATTCAACGTCAAATAGATTGAAGGGCTTTGCACGCTTCTAATATCATTTTTTTTAATTTTCCGAATTAATTTCCAATTAAATGGAAATATGATTCAAATGCTCGTAAAATCAAATTCCTAAATCCAAAGTGGCTGAGATTTGGGATGATGAATATAGATAAATCAATGAGTCTTGGGGCCAAAAATCATGCAAAACTGAGTCGCGGCTCCGGAACGCGTTTTCAGCTAAAAATCGTGATGCTTAATACACTGTTTCAGCAAAAATTTTGTAAACATTGACCTGAAAGATTTTTCCTCAATTTTTAACTGCAATAGTCGTAAGAAATATATAATTCAATGCCAAAAAGATTGGAGGGCTTTGCACGCTTCTAATATCATTTTTTTATTTTTCTGAATTAATTTCCGATTAGATCGAAGCATGATTCAAATGCTCGTAAAATTATATCCGTAAATTCAATGTGGCTGAGATTTGGAATGATGAATAAGGATAATTCAATGAGTCTTGACACCAAAAATCATGCAAAACTGAGCCGAGGCATCGGAATGCGTTTTCAGCCAAAAATCGTGAAGGGTATACACGATTTCGGCAAAAATTGACCCGAAAGATTTTTCCTCAATTTTTAACCGCAATACTCGTAAGAAATATATAATTCAACGCTAAAAAGATTGAAGGGCTTTGCATGCATCTAAAATAATTTTTTACTTTTCCGAATTAATTTCCGATTAAATCGAAACATGATTCAAATGCTCGTAAAATCATATCCTTAAATCCAAAGTGGCTGAGATTTGGGATGATGAATATAGATAAATCAATGAGTCTTGGGGCCAAAAATCATTCAAAACTGAGTCGGGGCCCCGGAACGCGTTTTCAGCTAAAAATCGTGATGGTTAGTACACGATTTCAGTAAAAATTATGTAAAAATTGACCCGAAATATTTTTCCCCAATTTTTAACCACAATACACATAAAAAATATATAATTCAATGTCAAAAAGATTGAAGGGCTTTGCTCGCTTCTAATATTATTTTTTATTTTCCGATTAAATCGAAACATGATTCAAATGCTCGTAAAATTATATCCCTAAATCCAATGTGGCTGAGATTTGGAATGATGAATAAGGATAATTCAATGAGTCTTGGCACCAAAAATCATGCAAAACTGAGCCGAGGCAACGGAATGCGTTTTCAGCCAAAAATCGTGAAATAACATACATGATTTCGGCAAAAATTTTGCAAAAATTGACCCGAAAGATTTTTCCTCAATTTTTAACCGCAATACTCGTAAGAAATATATAATTCAATGCCAAAAAGATTGAAGGGCTTTGCTCGCTTCTAATATTATTTTTTAATTTTTCCGAATTAATTTCATATTAAATCGAAACATGATTCAAATGCTCGTAAAATTATATCCCTAAATTCAATGTGGCTGAGATTTGGAATGATGAATAAGGATAATTCAATGAGTCTTGGCACCAAAAATCATGCAAAACTGTGTCGGGGCCCCGGAATGCATTTTCAGCCAAAAATCGTGAAGGTTATACACGATTTCGGCAAAAATTTTGCAAAAATTGACCCGAAAGATTTTTCCTCAATTTTTAACCGCAATACTCGTAAGAAATATATAATTCAATGCCAAAAAGATTGAAGGGCTTTGCACGCATCTAATATAATTTTTTTATTTTTCCGAATTAATTTCCGATTAAATCGAAACATGATTCAAATGCTCGTAAAATTATATCCTTAATTCCAACGTGGCTGAGATTTGGAATGATGAATAAGGATATTTCAATGAGTCTTGGCGCCAAAAATCATGCAAAACTGAGCCGGGGCATCGGAATGCGTTTTCAGCCAAAAATCGTTAATACACGATTTCGGCAAAAATTTTGCAAAAATTGACCCGAAAGATTTTTCCTCAATTTTTAACCGTAATAGTCGTAAAAAATATATAATTCAACGCCAAAAAGATTGAAAGGCTTTGCACGCTTCTAATATCATTTTTTTTATTTTTCCGAATTAATTTCCGATTAAATCGAAACATGATTCAAATGCTCGTAAAATCATATCCTTAAATCCAAGGTGGCTGAGATTTGGGATGATGAATATAGATAATTCAATGAGTCTTGGGGCCTAAAATCATGCAAAACTCAGCTGAGGCCCCGGAACGCGTTTTCAGCTAAGAATCGTGATGGTTAGTACACGATTTCAGCAAAAATTATGTAAAAATTGACCCGAAATATTTTTCCCCAATTTTTAACCACAATACACATAAAAAATATATAATTCAATGCCTAAAATATTGAAGGGCTTTGCACGCTTCTAATATATTTTTTTATTTTTCCGAATTAATTTCCGATTAAATCGAAACATGATTCAAATGCTCGTAAAATCATATCCTTAAATCCAAAGTGGCTGAGATTTGGGATGATGAATATAGATAAATCAATGAGTCTTGGGGCCAAAAATCATGCAAAACTAAGTCGGGGCCCCGGAACGCGTTTTCAGCTAAAAATCGTGATGCTTAATACACGATTTCAGCAAAAATTTTGCAAAAAATGACCCGAAAGATTTTTCCTCAATTTTTAACCGCAATACTCGTAAGAAATATATAATTCAACGCCAAAAAGATTGAAGGGCTTTGCACGCTTCTAATATAATTTTTTTATTTTCCGAATTAATTTCCGATTAAATCGAAACATGATTCAAATGCTCGTAAAATTATATCCCTAAATCCAACGTGGCTGAGATTTGGAATGATGAATAAAGGATAATTCAATGAGTCTTGGCACCAAAAATCATGCAAAACTGAGCCGGGGCATCGGAATGCGTTTTCAGCCAAAAATCGTGAAGGTTATACACGATTTCGGCAAAAATTTTGCAAAAATTGACCCGAAAGATTTTTCCTCAATTTTTAACCGCAATAGTCGTAAAAAATATATAATTCAACGCCAAAAAGATTGAAGGGCTTTGCACGCTTCTAATATCATTTTTTATTTTTCCGAATTAATTTCCGATTAAATCGAAACATGATTCAAAAGCTCGTGAAATCAAATCATTAAATCCAAGGTGACAGAGATTTGGGATGACGAATATAGATAATTCAATGAGGCTTGGGGTCTAAAATCATGGAAAACTCAACTTGAGGCCCAGGAACGCGTTTTCAGCCAAGAATCGTGATGGTTAGTACACGATTTCGGCAAAAATCACGTAAAATTGACCCGAAATATTTTTCCCTAATTTTTAACCAAAATACTCATAATAAATATATAATTTAATGCCAATAAGATTGAAGGGCTTTGCACTCTTCTAATATAATTTTTTTATTTTTCCGAATTAATTTCTGATTAAATCGAAACATGATTCAAATGCTCGTAAAATCAAATCCTTAAATCCAAGGTGGCTGAGATTTGGGATGATGAATAAGGATAATTCAATGAGTCTTGCCGCAAAAATTCATGCAAAACTCAGCTGGGTCCCCGGAACGCGTTTTCAGTCAAGAATCGTGATAGAACGTACACGATTTCGGCAAAAATTTTGGAA
>AWUE01012655.1:0-81789 GCA_001974825.2 Corchorus olitorius
ATCTCAGTCACCTTGGATTTAAAGATTCGATTTCACGAGCATTTGAATCATGTTACGATTTAATCGGAAATTAATTTCGAAAAATAAAAAAATGATATTAGAAGCGTGCAAAGCCCTTCAATCTATTTGGCGTTGAATTATATATTTTTTACCACTATTGTGGTTAAAAATTGAGGAAAAATATTTCCGGTCAATTTTTGCAAAATTTTTTTTATTTTTCCGAATTAATTTCGGATTAAATGGAAATATGATTCAAATGCTCGTAAAATCAAATCCTTAAATCCAAAGTGGCTGAGATTTGGGATGATGAATATAGATAAATCAATCAGTCTTGGGGTCAAAAATCATGCAAAACTGAGTCGGGCCCCCGGTACCCGTTTCCAGCTAAGAATCGTGATGCTTAATACACGATTTCGGCAAAAATGTTGCAAAAAATGACCCGAAAGATTTTTTTTAAAATTTTTAACCGCCATACTCGTAAGAAATATATAATTCATCGCCAAAAATATTGAAGGGCTTTGCACGCTTCTAATATAAATTTTTTATTTTTCCGAATTTATTTCCGATTAAAATGAAACATGATTCAAATGCTCGTAAAATCAAATCCTAAAATCCAAGGTGGGTGAGATTTGGAATGATGAATAAGGATAATTCAATGAGTCTTGGCGCCAAAAATCATGCAAAACTTAGCCAGGGCACCGGAACGCGTTTTAAGCCAAAAATCGTGAAGGTTAATACACGATTTCGGTAAAAATTTTGCAAGAATTGACCCGAAAGATTTTTCCCCAATTTTTAACCACAATAGTGGTAAAAAATATATAATTCAACGCCAAATAGATTGAAGGGCTTTGCACGCTTCTATTATCATATATTTTTCGAAATTAATTTCCGATTAAATCGTAACATGATTCAAATGCTCGTGAAATCAAATCCTTAAATCCAAGGTGGCTGAGATTTGGGATGACAAATATAGATAATTCAATGAATCTTGGGGCCAAAAATCATGCAAAACTCAGCTGGGGACCCGAAACTCGTTTTCAACCAAGAATCGTGATGGTTTGTACACGATTTCGGCAAAAATTATGTAAAAATTGACCCGAAATATTTTCCCCCAATTTTTAACCACAATACTCATAAAAATAAATATAATTCAACGCCAAAAATATTGAAGGGTTTTGCACGCTTCTAATATAATTTTTTTATTTTTCCGAATTTATTTCTGATTAAACCGAAACATGATTCAAATGCTCGTAAAATCAAATCCTTAAATCCATGGTGGCTGAGATTTGGAATGATGAATAAGGATAATTCAATGAGTCTTGGCGACAAAAATCATGCAAAACTGAGCCGGGATACCGAAACGCATTTTCAGCCAAAAATCGTGAAGTATTAACTGCCACTATACCCCCTATCTATCCAAATTTTATCTTTTCCCTTTTCTTTAAAGAGATCAAGTGTCTTTGATATTTCTCACTTTCTCACTCTCTCCAAATTTAAAAATTGTTGTATGACGTTAGTGGCTCAAATTTACAGGCTCTTGCTCGGAATGCTTCTGATTTAATGGATGAATCATGGGTTCCTGACACACTTACTGCGGTAAGGCACTCATCCGAAGTTTTCATCTGCTAGGTGTCAATTTTTATATTACTTATCCGTGCAATAAAGTCTTTTTGTTTCGTCATTTGGGTTTAAATTTGATGTATTAATAAGAAAAAAATTGATGGTGTTTGCTTAAAATACAGAGAGTTTTGCCTACCATGGTTTGTATTTTTTTAAGAAAATAATCTCCCTTTGCCTTTTGTTTTGTCATTTAAATCTTGGTTCCCTTTTTTAGATGGGATCGCTTGCAAATAGGAAGATGTACTTTGATGAATTTTGTGCAGCTGCAATTCACATACTTCACTTGGAAGGAGTTGAAGGGTGGGAGCAGATTGTGTCCACTGCTTTTGATCATTTCGAACAAGAGGGCAATCAAGTGATTTCAGACGAAGAATTTTGCCAGGTATACCATGTTCAATTACTGCTAAAAAGTATCAAGCAAGCTCTCATCTTGTCCTAATATTTTTGTAGCTGTGTTGATTCCGTTTTTGATCATTTTGCATGCAGGAGTTGAATATAAGCGGGCCTGAAGCTCTTTCATACGTTGAAGATGGTATCAGAAACTCTGACGGCAAGCTAAATTTAATTGGATTTACAAAACTTTTACGTGGCAGTGACACCATCAATTTCTAAATCCAATGTATTACGTATAGCATGATTATGTGATTTTTTCTTTTAATTCAAGAAATACGAGATTTTCTTTCTCCCTGCTTTCTGAAGTGGACTGCAGATTAAAGCATAAAACTACCATTTCTGGAGCTTTATTACTAATAAAACTTTAACATAGCCCAACGGACAATGGGACCAATTCAAGGCCCTGGGTATTACCAATCTTTACCCTTTTTTTTTTTGTTGTTGTTGAAGAAATTACCAATCTTTACCATCTGAATACAACTCTTTGGGCTTCTTTGTCTTTAAGTTGGGACAGCCGCCAGAAAGCCCAATCAGAGTCAGACAGCAGTTTAGGACCAACCGACGTCTCAGGAGAAGGCTTATCCCAGCCTAATGTTCAATTGCACTCTGAGTCTGCCTTGAACTCGTTCTATTGTTTTCCTGCCTACGAGATTAGAAAGACAAAACAGGCACAAGAAGAAGCAAATCAACCAGGAAAAGAATGAACTTTGATATAAGGGAAGCAAATTATGCAGGAAATTTCATTTCCAATCTCAACTGCAGAATATCAAAAGAAAAATACACTCATATCTCAAACTAAACATGATGTTGAAGGGACAAGTCACTCTTAAGGAGTTTCAGAATTTGAAATCAGGTTTATTATGTCGCTGATATCTAGCTACATTGGAAGTTTTGCCACTTTTAATTCATATATCAAATGATTCATATCAACCCTGCTTTTTACCAGTCACTCCTGCAACCACCTGCAAAGATGGACCAAATCAATATGTTAGAAATGAGAGCATGAAACAAAAAAAAAGCATAACAAAGGCTGGCAATATTCTGTACTAGTGCTCATTACTCCATGTAGCATTTTCATGATGTTTTGAGATGCTACCTCTAAAGAAGGAAGTATATTGCAAGGATTTATGTAGTTGGTGCAGTTCATACAAATGACAACTCCAAGAAAGCCAATCAAGACCAGTCTATACTTTTCCACATTGATGCCATATGGGAAAGAAGCACAATACATCATGTTATCAGGTAATAAAAGCTTATAATAAGGCTGATGTTATGCAAAACAACATGACAATCTGCAGGAACTTATGTAATGATCCTAGAACTAGAATTTTCATTCTTTTTTCTTCCTTGCATTTGATATTATTCAATACTTATATTTAGATGAGAAAGGCAATAAACTTACATCTATGATACAGTAACAAAAGTTAGAATTAATAGCAAATTTCTAATCCAACTATTGGGAATAGCAACTAGTGCAGATAGAATGCCGTGTTCTTGCTTGTAGAAGGGTTCAATGATAGTATCTTAACTAGAAGAAACTCATTCTCATTGAATGCCGCAGTTATACAGCATTGTCCAATAGGATAACACTCCAGGCTCGATTCTAAATTCTCACATGTCAAAGGCAAAGATTACCCAATATATAGGACCATGAAGAAATGATTTCTTGTCTGTCACCGAAAAGACAATCTCAAAACTTCTCTCTTGTGACATGTCTTAACCAATTTGCAGTTGGTAATAGATTCTCAAACAAAACAAACAAGGAAAAAAACTAAAGACAATAATAAAAGATGCATGTTGCTCAGTGCTCTACTTACATCACTTAAAGCAGGCTGACGAACTTGCTTTGAGGATTCTAAGGAATCTAAAATGGGCCTTACAACAGCTGGCAGGAAGAGACCTGCATTTTTGGCAAAAAGAATAAACTGACAATAAGTAAGATGAATTATATATGCTTTACAAAAAAAAGAAAATAAAATTTTAAAACCGCCACAAAAATTGAAGAAATTAATGGAAACCAAACTCTACCCTTCACAGAATAAACAGAAACAATTGATAATCCCCAACATTGTTTTCCCTTCAAGAACTCACTTTCATCTGAATTCATCTACTAAATGTGACATTGTGTGAGCTCAAGAAATGTTCTTTGAAGAACTTCCACCATTCTTTTAATTATCCATACATCATTACTTCAACCACAGCGGCTTCGACAGATAGAAAGTAATGTACCCACTTCATGCATCACTTCGGATTTAGAATCTTTTGTATCATGAAATATACATACAGATCATACATTGGATGATAATTTATGAGATATCACGAATTCTGGCAATTCTTGCAATGACATTCTCAAAGTTCATAAATTTCTTCAAGAGAAGATATATTAGCCAAAGGCCAAAGCTACCTTATAAAGAATACAATTAATACAAAAAAAAAAGCTTTCACTACACGCCTAGATGATTCTGAATTGAGAAAAAAAAATCCCTAAATCTGTAAATCCATGACATAAAAAGCAATCCCCAAACAAGAACTTTCCCCTGATACTTACCCTAATTTACATCATATAAAAGCAAGCAACACAAAAACTAGAGAATCGTTGACGGAACAAATAGAAATCCATCAAAAATAAAATCTTGATAATGTAGAGTATGATTCATTAGATTTAAAGAAAAGAGAGTGACCATATAAGAATTGGGAAAGAGAACTAACCAACGCCAGCAATGAGACAAGAAGCTGCAACAACAGGTTCTTGCACCACGAACATCTTCAACTTCTCCATCACCGCCATCTCTCTCTCTCTCTAAACTGACTTCCGTTCGAAGAGCAAGTCTCTTGTTCTTGGATGAATCAGAATCCCCGAAAACAAATAAAATGGACCTGGACCCGATCCAGCTGTGTTATTAGGATTTACTACTCATTATTGGGAATTTGATTTCGGGTCGGGTATCCGAAAGGATGTGAACTTCATATATCATGTCTTGTGTTCCAGAAAAACCCTTTCTTGACGTGTTGAAATTACATTCTAACCCCACCTCCTAAGTTAATCTGTTGGCACTTTGACTTGCGCCGAGAAGGCTGTAGCAGTAGCACAATCTAGTTTCAAGTTTCTAGTTTCTACTTGCTTACTCCAACTAAGAGTAATGCAAAATTCTTAAAGAAACAGAAAAAGGACCACAAACAAATGATCATGTCCACCTATTTGAAGACGATTTTGTATCTTTGGTTCTTGATTCCGGCAGTGGGCAGCCCTGAAATCTAAGGATGTGATGGTAGTAAGGATCACATTTCTTTGTCTAAAAGTAAAACATACATCTTATGACTTGGGACACATCATAAGTCTGCAGATTTAACATATATGAGATTACCAACAATGAAAAGGATGGATTTAGAGTTCAAAACATTATGACACTGAACAAATTTCGCATTACATTGATGGATTTATCAAAATCAGATACATTTTGTCTCGGGGACATTTTCACCCAATATATGTACAACAGCCACCAACCACCAGCCACATCATTTATGCACCCATAGTACACTGCTTACTCAAAACAGAGACCTACAAATAATACAACTAAGGAAAACTGAAAAACTATTTACAATATACAGGCCCTAATACATGATGTAAAATTAAGTGAAAAAGAAAAGTTTTACATTACATACAGAAAATAGATATATTCCTACCATTCTTTTTGTCGCAAAACAATTCTAATGGCAGCAATGGGGATGTGAGGTTGAAACTCTTTGATTCTCTAGAAAGGTAACATCCATCCCACGGTCCATCCCAACAGTAAACCAGCACCAACAAGACTCAGTCCTAATGCAAAAGCAACAGCGTACTTGGTTAAGTCTGGTCTAGGCTGGCCACGCTTCCCTCGTCGACCTTTTCCGGTCTTTTGCCAGCTCTTCCGTAATTTCCGACTGTTATACGGTGTCCATGGAAGGGATACAGGGGAAACAGTGGAAACTGGCTGCTCGGTATTCTTGATCTGGACATAAAGGGCTTCTAGCTGCAGCATTTGGAACCACTGTTTATAGGCAAAGAGTTGTGAGGCTTGTTTGAAGAAGAGCTTGATAACATGCTCCTTCTCAGCATAGGCTTGCTTTGCAGCCTTTTCAGCTTCCCTTGCACGTGTTTGTGAATGACGAAGTGCTTCTAGCAGCTGAGCTTTGGTAGGATCAGACTCGATAACTTGCTCTATGATATCCTTTTGGGTTGCACTATAACAATGCAAGTCAAATGAAGTTGAGCAAACGGAGTTAACTTAGTTGTTTATCTTTTTATTATTGATCAGCTAGGGATGCAAAATAATGCTCATCTAAAAGTTCATTTCAGCACACTGTTCCCATTATGGACATCTTATTTTAACATATTTTTCAAAAAAATAATCAAATGGATTCAATAACACAAGTATTTAAAATCATTGTGAAAGAACTACCTGAGTGGCATGTCAGAAACACCCTGCATCTTTCCTTCTCCACTTGAAGACGTCTGTCTTGCATGTGTTCTTACAGAACCAGGAGAGGCCTGCGCATTACTGCTTTGACTGGAAATATGGGACTTCCAAGCCAAAGAAGATAGTTCATCACTGTCAAAAGATCCAGAACATGCACGTGAGTACCTTCTCACATGCTTCTGAGGTGGCGGAAGATCACAATTCTCAATAAAGTCCAGTGACCTTTGAGCAACCAAGGAGGCCAGTTCATCTTTATCTGTGGTGCGCCACCATGGCTCAGCCTTCCCACCCCCAACCCAGGGTGACTCTGGATCAGAAGAGAAGTCATTGTTTTTTTTGGAAACTGGGCATTCAACAGATTCCGTCTCCAAAAATTCATAGTTTTTCATTATCTCTGTTGAATCAAGAGAATATCCAGGGTTCATTTTTCTGTCAATACCAGGAGCATCTTGTGCACGCTGTGCGTGATCTTCACTAATTTTGGAGGGAGAGTTTATTTCAGATTTCAAACTTTCCACTTCATCCTCCAAGGCAATTAATAGATCATTTGTTAAACCCTTCTGGGGTCCATAGCTAGGCTGCAGCTGAAGCCACCACCTCATATCAGGGGGTAGATTGGAATAGGAAGGAGTCCGGTTGAGAGGCAAGAAACCTACTGTAGGGTGGTCATGTGGATCTGCTGCACCAGCGGGGCTTGAATCAGCTTGTTTAGATGATGATGATGATGATGATTGGCAGCAAGCTAACTTGGGAGCTCTTTTGGCATCTTCTTGGACAAAGCATCGATTAGCTGTTCTTTGCCAGACAGCCCTTGCTTCAGCTGCAGCCATTACTCTCGTCCTCTAAGACACATTTAGCTGTTTAAAAAAACGACTTATTACAAATGGGATTCTTATGCTAGATGATAAATTGATAATAAGAAACTTCTAACCTTTTCCTCCACTAAATCAGACACAAAATACCAACCAACTGAACATGTACAGAAACGCATATATAAAAACGCCAATCCATATACATGCAGATACCATTTGAAACAAACCCTACCCATTTAGAAATCTTAAAATTTTATATATGAATGATTACTGCACAAATAAACAAATACTGGTAAAACGTATCCTTCTTCCCACAAGAACTACACAAGTTCAATCATCATATACTTCAACAACCTGAATGCATTCACAAATTCAAACTAGGAGTCAATTCAAGTGTGCTATGGCACCTCTGTGCACCTCATGCTTCTAATGCCACCGAAAAGCTAAAAAAAGGCGGAAAAAGAAGAAGAAGAAGAAGAAGAAGAAGAAGAAGAAGAAGTAAGAACAACATATTTACTGAATACGGTTCATACCCAACAAGCTCATCAAAGAGTTACTGGAGAAAAAATCCCGAATAAGGACTTTGAACTTTAAAAGTTGATTCAACTCATTCCTATTCATTTCGTGCTCAGATGCCTCCCCCAGAACACATATACATAACAAAGCAGAGCAAAAAGTATTGTACCAACAATACAAATGCAAATTCCAAACTTGAACTACACAAATCATATTCAGGAAACCATTGCCAACCCTCACATAGTTGATAATTTGATTGTATTATCAGCTTATCACTACTAAAAACACATACAACAATATTCAACTACCAATCAAAGCAACCCCAAGTAACTACCAATTGATAAATGAAAACAAAACAGGAAATAAGAGCAAAAAAAAATATAAAGACCGATAATTTAGGAACCAAAACCAAGAAAGTCCACATAGATAAGAAGATTAAACGGTGCACGCAACAGAGTTTGAATAATCTAGCATAATTCAACAAACAAAAAATACCCAAACAAGCAAAAAAGGAAAAGGAAACAGAAAACATTAAGCAATAATGAATCAAAAACCAAAAAGAACAAGATATTAATACAAAAAGGGAAAGAACACAAACCCAGAAACAGGTAGGATTGAGGGAATTGCATAGATCTAGTGGAGAATTAAAAGGTAAAAGATACCGTTTTAATTTCAATGAATGAAAAGAATCTCCAGAGCACGAGAATGGAGTGCTTATTTTTGGTTCTTTTGTGTCAGCCTTTTTGGTTTACTTCAGTTATCAAAACATTTTCAGCTGTACTTTTTTGCACAAATATTTTACCAGGCACTGCTTGTTTTCTTTTTTTCTTTCATTTTCCATCAAGGATAGGAGGGTGAAGACTGAAGAGTACGTAGAAGACGACAGCGTTTCAACTCAGACATTGATTTGTCACTTTCATGGAGTCGTCTAGTCCATGGTAATTGGGGAGATGATATTTTATACTCCAAAATGGAATGAGAGCTTAAATCTTTCTTGACCGTTGATAGAATTACACGTGGAAGATGAATAGAAGATCAAGGGGTTGGATAGTGGGTCCCGATCAAAATTTTGCTCTGCTACAAGATAAGAGGTGCTACTATCTATCTTCATCTTGTGTTTGATTAAATGCCTAAATGGAGGATATTCAAAGATTCATTCAGAGATAGGAAAATCCGAGGGTCTTACTCTTAACCTTTCGGCTCTTCTTAAGAACGCTTATGGTAGTAAATACGTACAAAAATATGGCAACAAAATTTAGCATTTTATAGAAAATGGGTCCCAACTCGTTGCCTTTGAAAGCAATTTTGAAGTAAATATCATATAATTGTGACCAAGAAAGGGATAAATTAGGTGGATAGATTTGGATCATGATTTTTTGTATCTTTCGTATCTTAGAATTAATGTTAATATTCCAAGTCCTAAGTAAACTTGTATAGTATGTATCGATTCACTTCATTTATCAATCAAACAATCTTTTGATAAATTAGATTAAGGCCAAAGTATCTCTTTCTTTCTTGGGCAAGTTAAAGCAAAATCCAGTATGTAATATGTTGGTCTTATTTTAATGTAAAAGGAAACTATATCCAACACAAAAAGGTTCATAATTAGTATATATTAACACAAAAAGGAAAAAAAATAACTTGTAATTGTTGAATTCTATCAGAGATGCATGGTATGGTTTGTATTTACTTACTAACTCAAGGAAAGGTAATAAACCTTTTTTCGTAAGATTACATGATAATTAATAAGTTCATAAGAAGTCAAAAACTTTGTATACCAAAAATAAGATGAAAAAGATTTCATGGTTTACAAGTTACAAGCAGAGAAGCACACAGAGTTGAGAAGGGTTTCCTTTTCCAAGGGCGTTTGGTCATTAACAGAAGGTAATTATTATAAGTAGTAACAGGGAAGCCATGAAAATTCCTGCGGCTGCCCATTGTTAAGTTTTTGGCTTTTCGGTTTGAAACACATATTGAATCCACATGGATTAACTCTAGACTAGGCTACCATTCCAGATTGAGTATTGGGAAAGGTAGTTTGGGCGAGAGAAATGAAAAAATAGACAGTTGTTTCTTTTTTGACTTTCTAAATGAAGATTGCCATGCCCATATGCCAACACAACCATGCATGACCCCAAGACAAGTGACACGAGGCACTTTTTCAGACACCTGTCCATTTGTTGTATTTTTCCCATCTTAATTAGTGCAATGCTAATGCTCACGTTATCTCCATCTTCGAGCTTCCCTTATTTCCATTCCATTTATAAATCGATCACATCAATACCGTATGGTTTAATTAGGGTACTTAAAACCTATAAGGAGCGTTTTAATGCTTGACGGCGGAAGTGACTTAATTAAACCTAAATAAATAAGTACCTAACTTAATGGTACCGTAAAGCTTTATGCTTGAATTTGTGTTCAAGTTAAGAGTTTAAATCAACCTATAAAGGTCAACTAATAACAAAATACAAGTCCACCGTTTTTAGAGTTGCGCTCTTGTCTACAATTTCATTGGGCTTTGGCTTCCAATCATCACAATGGGCTACAACTAGCTTACTTTCTTTTTTTTTGTCAAAACACGAACAAGATATATCAATTCAAAGTGCGAAAATATAAGTGTCCAGTTGCATCAAGCAACAATAGATCTTTAATACAAGGGGAACTTACTCATCTCATAATAAGGTCAAGAAAAATATAATTATGAATAGTATAAATAAATAAATTTTATTAGAATGCAGGATTACAAGACAACTTTGCTTTTATCGTTTCTTTGTATGGTTGTATAATATAGATGTATATATATACACTATGGATTCAAGTAACAAAAATTCATACCCCACCAACGCTGGCACGGACAAAACTGGAAAGAAGAAAGAAGAGTAACAAAAACTGAACTCCGAAGTCCAATCCATTTTGGATTGATCTTGATTCTTGAATGGCTTTGAAAGTTGAAACTATTAAACCACCCCTATCCTCTATCTGGTTTCATCCACGTTACCCTTTCCATGAGTTTCTTTCCCAACTTGTTATTCACAGTCACAGCAAAAACCTCAATGCAAGCGAGAAAAATGTACACAGGACAGTTATTTCACTATCTCTGATGATTTGGGTGTTTCCTATAGCAAGCTATCACATCGAAGCATGCAAGTACCTGATATCACACCAAGCTCACAACGTCAGCCGAGTTCGTGGAATGCCTCCGCTCCTTTTACTGTTGTGACGGAAAACAAAAACGACTTTGAGCTTGCATTCCCAACAAGTTTCTCGGAATGTATGGTTTCTTTCACTGTTCTTATGAAACAGTTCCATCTGGGCTCAGATAAGTTTCATCTTAAGTGCATATCTCATGTCAGTGATCATTAAGCTGAACCAGCTTTACACAGCCATCTCCACCACATGAAAGAAATCCATTCGACACAACTTGAATATCGGTAACAGCAGCCTGTTGACATTTAAACAATATATATTTCATTAGTGAAATTTCAACTATTGCATAAAATGAAGTCTTTAAGTACAAAAAATTGATGTGTAGGTCTCAAACAT
Source organism: Corchorus olitorius (assembly GCA_001974825.2). Taxonomy (NCBI): domain Eukaryota; kingdom Viridiplantae; phylum Streptophyta; class Magnoliopsida; order Malvales; family Malvaceae; genus Corchorus; species Corchorus olitorius. The sequence continues at coordinate 11,342 of AWUE01012655.1, forward strand.
GGATATATCACAAAAATTTACCCGCACGACACCCCCAAAACCACGAGAGCTTGGTTGCAAAAATGTGTGCCTTTCATGCAATTTTGACCAATGATAAACTAACTTGGCTGCTTTAGCATCCCAAAGTTTAACGTCTCCATCTTTGCTTCCTGTTAAGAACAAACTGGTATTTGGGATGGTAGATATTTTGGTGATACTACCTTCACTCATACCATTTGACAAATGATGATTAGATCACAATTAAATTATACGCAAGTGGCTGTGACTAAATGGGCAAAAGAATAGCATGTACCTGAGTGAGCCTTTGGTATGTACCAAAGCATACCACCATGATTTTGGTCCTGCAATTGACTATTAGCCCCAGTCTTCATGTCAGCATTAGAAGATGTGTTGATGCTTGCTTCAACGCTATCATGAGGCTTGTGCCTTTTACTCCTTCCAGTAGCTATGTACCGGAAGTCATGCAGTCCAACATCACCATTTCTACCACCAGTTACTATTAGGGGAGAAACAGAACCACTTCCAATGTCATTGTCAAATACCGCAATGGAGCGGGCACCACCTGCAAAAAGAGATTCAAAAGATTGTCACAACAGAGTAAAATTATCAAGTAAATGCACATATCAGCAAGGTAGTAAACTAATCAAGACTGAACAATCAATGTAATTACATTTCATTGCCTTATAGTAAAGCCAGCAGTAAGCACTTGCTGCTATAGTAAGTGCAACACATTTTCCAGCAATAAGTTTGTATTGTGAGTTATCAAATCCTGATTTTAACTATTTTACCTCCTAATGGATGTATAATGTAATACTTCATGCATAATTTGATGGAAATAACCTTCATAGAAAAGTTGGGGGAGGGAGGACAAAAGGGATGAAGGGAGAATTAACCTTCATGGCAAACAATTGAAGCTCGAGAGGTCGCAGGTGGAGCCAATGTATCCCATATAACCACATTAACACCATTGGAGCTACATCCAGCAGCAGCAATAATAGATCCACTCGAAGTAACGTAAGTGACATCCCTGCAACACAAAATAGTTTATTAGCGGACTAATCAAAGGCCCACAGAACACACATAATAACATCTTAATAACAGGAAAGTTCTGATGGTAATCTGCAATCTTCAACAATATATAATGGAACTGAATTTCAGGTCAACAAAAGAAAAAGTTTAGAATAGGAACTGAGAGCCTGCAAAGCTGCACAGGGATGCAGATAGTGAATAAACTAGTCAGATTATAGAAGTCTGTTTCAGCTTTGAAATATATGTTAAAAGTAAATCAAGGATTGTCAGTGTCAATTTCCACTTTAAGCATTTCAAAACAGAATACATACGATGCATAATTATTAAAGCAGAGAGATGATTCTGTTGGACGGATATTGCTCCTGCCTCCCACCTCCAGCTGCCATGTGCAAACAGTTCCATCCAGTGCAGCAGTAGCAAATCTGTGTCCACAATGGTCAAACTGCAGAGCTGAAATTGAGGCAAGAGCATATGGTGGAGGAACATTTGCAGCAGGTAGCACTCCATAAGTTGCTGTTGCTTTTTCCTTACCATACTGCAGTCAATATAATATACATCATCAGCTACAACCTCACATATCAACAAGAGAAGCTAATGAAAATTTACAAATCGGATCTTTTTGAATGACTAATAAATGGTGTTGCAGTTGGTACATTAGTCCTGCCTTCCTAGCTTCACCACTAGTGCATTCAATAAATACTTAAATGATGAGAAGATATGATTATTGTACAGTATTTCACCCTAAAGAGTAAAAACTTCTATAATAACTCATTGTCCTCTCTGATACAGACTGTTACTTTTCCAAGAATAGAAACACAAGACAAAAATTATGCATATTAAATGCATGATAACTTTTGCCATCATAGTATCATACCTCCCATAAGTAAATGTGTGTGTTGATAGAACCAACCAAGAAGAAAGGTCTTGAGGGGTGACTGGAGAAAGCCCTTGTACTAATGTTTTCCACAGTTGCTGGCGGATCAACAAACTCCTCAAAGTCCTCCTGCATCTCCCAGCCTAAGCCAGAGGCACCAATACCAGCATAACCTGGAATTCCAAATGCCCCACCACCTGTAAGGTCTCTTCCTGGTCTAGCTAAAGAACCCACACCAATGGTTGCCCCACCCAACCCCAGGTGAGCTCCTTTTTTGTTACCAAGACCAACACCAGGAGATACACAAGTTGGAACTGGGGTAGATTCACAACCAGCCCAACCATTGTGTGGCCAATCAGCACCTGACCAGATATAATCTGATCGGTCTATGTAAGATCTACCATCTTCCCAGTTAAAGAAAATTATGCCCTGCATCAGATAGAATTTAATGGTTAAGTAATCTTCACATCAAAACATAGAAGTGATGTATATAAACTTATCAGGAAATTAGAGGTAAAAACTTTCTTCCAACATTAATCAACATCACAATTATGCAACAGAATGATCACTACATTAATTCAACATAAAAGGTCATGCAATCTTCAAGGTCCAGACTCACAGAGCTGATTAGAGATGGTGCTTCAAAGTGGCTAGTACTGTTATATAACACATACAGGTTGGTCTACAAGCAACTTCATGATGAGAAAAGGTAAATTTTAAACAGATGATATCCTCCAAAGCAGCATTAACCTGCTGGGAGCCAATGGAAAAATTGGCAGTTCCAAAGCTATACCATTGCCTTGTTAGTCAATCTATATTAGCAGTTCAACCATTCAATCTGTTTAACCTAAATGGATACCTGTATGTTATATAGAGCTGCAACATAGACTATGGCTAATAGATTGTATGTCCTAACAAATATTAACACATTGAGATAACACTCTACTATATGGCTAAATGATTATATGTCCTAACATATTCTTGAGATGCACATAAGGTGGGTAAGAAATTTATAATGAAGTGTTTTCAAGAATCCACATCTATGGCTTATGAAAGAAGGGGGGCTTAGAACGTAGTGACTAACCTTTCGGCTGCTAGCCAGTGCAGCTTGCCTTTGATCAATGGAGTTGACACACAGTGCCTGAGGAAAATACAATATTTTGTCAGAAAACAATTACAAGTAAAGAAGATGATGATTGGAACCTAATTTATCTGGCAACAAGGAAAAATAAATTAGAAGTACTACCTCTAAAAGCTCCCCATTTCTCCTATATAGTTCTTTAGGGTTTTGAAAAGGTGTGACCTCCTTTTCCATGTGTGCATCTTTATGCCAGGAACTTTGAAGATTATGTCCATCCCGAAACAAACTCCTAGAAGATGATGCAACTTCACCACCAGAGGAACTATTGCTTATTCTGCCATCATGATCATGGGACTGATCACTTTCATGTTTTCCTCTGATGTCTTCGTATACTTCAGCCCATCTTTTAGAAGGCTTAAAATGAAAATAACTGGACCAATCTATTTTCTCTTGCACAAAACTTTCTGATATCAAGGTAGGATCAGCACAGATGTTCCATAAGATATCATTAGCAGAGAGTTGATTTGTACTGTTTCTTATATCTTCACCAACAATACCCTCACCCAGACGCTGATATTGAGCCTTTGAAGACAATCCAGATTCCTCCAACCATACAAGAGTAGGAAGATTAGATCCATTATCTACTTTCAGTTGCAAAAATAACAAAAGTTGCTTCACATGGTAAGAAGAAATATGCTGAAGTGCAACTTTCAGTAACTTAGCCAATATCCATGACAATGGCCTAGTGTTTTCTCTTATGCTCTGGCTATCTGATTCAAAATCCACAGAACCAGGAACAGAAGAAGAAAGTTTACCATAGGGAAAACCAGATGGACAGATGTCATCAAGTACAATGGCCACTGAATCCAATTTATGTTTCATGAATCTGGACATGTGTTGCCACAGAAAAGTGCCTATAATATGCCATCTTTCATCTTCTGGAATTGAATGCAATAGCTCTCCAGCTTGTTTGCTTTCAGTGCATCTAACGACCTCAAGGCCACCTATTAGATTATCAGTCAATGTTTTCCAAGTAATTGTGTCTGCAACCTGGTAAGACATTTTCTTCAGAGCCGACATATCAACTTCATACGGAGTGTGACCATTGGTATATGTAATTAAGAGGGGTTGCATCATTAGAACTAAACCTTCTGAATTTTTCTGAAGCCAAGCAGATGCAAAATGTGCATAATATTCATACAAATCGAGAAGAGTAAGAAGTTTTGAGGTGATAACTTCTGTGAAGATGCCAGAGAAATTCCTCATAGCAAACCTTAAACCCCATAATGATAGTGTCACACCTTGCAAGTAACATCCCCAAGCATCTATGCAATTTGATCTAACATCATGGGAAGTACCATTTTCCATATAACATGAATTTGATGGAGAACAGGCTATGCTGCAGACAGCAATTAAATGGGAAAACCAAAAGGAAATATCCTCAGTCAACCTCAAAAGTGGCTTGTATAAAAGGGAATGCCAAAGGGAACTGTCGATTATATGATTCTCATACTGGGAGTGCTCATGAAAATATCCATATAGTATATCATACCCAAGGAAGCAAAACCCACAATTGCACAACGAGACAAAGATCTGAAGGAAGATTAAACAAATTATACATAAGCATTTGTCAAATAGAAAAACATATAATTATAGTGTCAAAGCTGCATACCTTATTAATTAGGCAGGAAGAAACCAAGGAGAACTTCTGCTCAAACTGTACAAGTGCCATGCGCAACTTATGTTGAAAATCTTCATGTAAGCTATCATAATGATCATCATAATCAGAAAATGTATTCATTCCAACAGATCCAATGGAGGCTTTAGGCCAACCAGGATGCTCTCTTATCAAATTTGAGATATGTTGGAGGGCCAAATCTGATTTAGCATAGGACTCGAGATGTGAAGCGACACCACCCAGTAGCCAGTTAGAAGAATCACTGATGGAAGGTTTCAAAATTCCCAGTGAATTTTTAGAGCATGCAATATCTGATACAAATTCTCGGTCTGTACCCCCAAGAGTATTCAGAGAGGATGAAAGACACTCCAAGGCTTCAAGCTTAAAATGAGAAATCAGGAAGAACTATATCAATTATATTTTCTCACAACAAAGTGACATTCTTTAAAGCATCAAAAGTAGAAGGAAAAGAGAGAGAGAGAAGACATTCTCGCAAATGAGCAAGAAAAAAAGAAGAAACAATTGAAACCTTTACAGTTTGTTTGGTACTATGATCTTACTTATCAACCAAGAAAAAATGCAACAAAATAAACTTACAGGAAGCCCGCATCTATTTAAGGAAGTAGCAGTCATCAAAGATGCCCATCTAGCAAGAACTCCAGCATTATGGTCTCCTACAGCATTCCTCATACTATTTTTGTTTGCTAGTGTGAAGCAATAAAGTCCTATATTGGGGTCCATGAAAGCATCTTGACAGGATGAAAGGGTGGATGTATCAATAGCAGAATCCACTTGTAAACCAAGCATGGTCAGAAAAGATTGAGGGTAATTCCCCAGTTCCCACTGCAAACCAAGAGAATCATCAGAAGTCACAGCATGTGAACAATTAACACATAAAACATGGAGTATTATCATAAATACTTTTACAATAAAAATGTGAAAGTTCAAAGTCCATTTCTAAGCACCTCTAGAAGGCTTGCAAGCCAGTAGTCACTTCTCTCAATTGCGTTAGGAAGTATAAGCTTTGTAATCAACTGACGTTCTAATGGTCCACCACGCCCCTCAACAAGTCTACATATTACTAGTGCTAGCTGCTCATCACCAAGATTCTTTGCACAAACAGTAACTGCAGAAGATGTATCACCTCCAAGCAGAAAAAAAGCAATAGCCAGCTCCAGCTGATGTCTCCCCATCAAGACATAAGCGTTTTTCAAAGCTGCTGCCTTATTCTTTTCCTCCTGCAACAAAATAACCAAAGTGGATACAGAATGAAATTAATGCAATAGAGAAAATGAATTAGTGACTGATTAGTTAAGTATGTCAAAAATGTGTTATAAAAACGGATTTTATTCTACCAAACAGTTCTTATGTATTCCAACAAACTAAACCAAGAAATTAATAGCCTAATTTACATAATACCTGAAAATTGCGCGAAAGAAATCCCACCAGCGGTTTATCCTTCTCATCCTTGCTGATTTTAAACAGACCAGCCAAAACTTGAAGTCTATTAAGTGCTACATATAACAGAGTACAATCCTTAGGATCTTTCTTCTTAAGATACTGCATTCTAGCCAACTTCTCCATCTACAGAAGATAAACAATATCAGAATCAACCGGGAGGGGGGGGGGAGGGCGAAATAGAGTTCCCAATATTATGCATAATCTAATGATGTTCACAGATTAAACCAAATGCAAACAGAGAAATGCAGTTGCAGGTTGGAATAGAGAAACTATATAGACCAAAATGGTTGCAAACAAAATTGAACAATCAACCAACTACAAACTTTATCTCTTTCTAAGCAGCCTGAATAAAATGAAGTCCACACTCCCAGTTTGCCAGTAGTACAGAATCCATGAATCAGAAGGCAGTCCACCACTCAATTAGAACATTGAGCTTTCTTCACTTTCTGATTATGCACTACCAAAAACCCTTACATTTGAACCAAAATGGCATGGGAGACTTGAGTAACCCATCCTTGTCAATAGCAGTTTTTAAATTGGTGTCAGATTGTATTTAGATATTATCAAGTACTATTCCAGCAGCATAAGAGAATAAGATCCTCATTTGCCATTGAGATGAGATGTTTTTTATTATTAGGGAAAAAAAAAAAAAAGGTCAGAAGATTACCCTTGTGCGTAGTTGCATTGTGTTAGTAAACCAAAATCCAACACCCAAAGTCCGCATTTCCTGCCAAGATGGTTCATTTGGTAGAACAGAACCAAACAAGGTTTCCTGGCAATCAGAATGGAATGCCCATACTATATGCCCAGAGTCAATGACCAACTCTTCCAAAGGTGCTGCTCTACCAAACCTGTGAGAAAAAAGATGCTGCTGAAACCTTAATGCAACCCAAAACCTGCAGAAAACAAAAGACCAGTATAAGAGACAACTTTCAAGAAAAAACCAATCTGATGTTGAAAGCCAATAATAAAACAATAATTATGAAACCTATAGCCAGTAAAACCACAAATTTTCATAGGTTTTCTTCAGTATGGTACAAATTATGACAACAATACTGAAGAATATTGTGAAAACAATGTGATGTTGTTTTTCTTCATAGGTTTTCTTCAGCAAAACCACAAATTTTCAGACGTTTTCTTCAGTATGGCACAAATGAAAAACAATTATTGTTTCCATAATTCATAGCCCGTAAAACTTATTAGCCAGTAAAATCACAAATAAACTTCAGTATAGCACTATAACAAAAAATAATACTGAAGTGTATCTGTCGCCACATGTACAGAATCCAATAAAGAAACAAGCATTGTATTCCTTTTGTGTGCAATAAGAAAAATATAGAACATATATCCGGTGCCACAGCTCACACTCATTTCCAAGATCATGTGTAAATGTAACAAGGATAAGCAATACCTTCGACCCGGTTCATCAAGATTTTCATAAGCAGAAGCAGACTGAAGATTATTAACTTCATTTAGAAGATCTATAATTGCAAGAATTTGCATTTTTTCTGAAGTGGTTATCATTGCCCACTCATGCAACTTATTGATAGGCTCAAGGAAGTCGCTAAGTCCAGATTTTGTTGAAGACAAACTAAATATCTTGCTGGAAGCATCAGGTGCCAAATTGAAAGAGGATTTTTTCAAGCCACTTTCAAATTGCAAAGAAGGGGTTATTGATGTAGCATTCCCACCCCATTGGAATGAATTCTCGGTTGAACTTTTGGAGAGAACCCCTTCAATGTAATTGGACAAAGGTATCTGTGGAAGAATATTGCTAAGCTTTGGATGGTGACCTCTCTTCTCAGTATCGCAACTAGCATTAAGATATTCAACAAGATGCCTCATAGAGATGTATGCACGTTTCCAATTGCCTAAACACATTGAAATTGACATTCTTTAAATAACCTGACGATTAGCAGCCTGAACAAAACAATGTATAAAAGCCTACTCTAAGAGAGCCTTGCAAAATTAGTAATGATGTTTTCTCTGTTCGCATAAAAATAAAAAAATAAATGTCAATTGGAAAGCAACAAACAGTTCCAATAATGAAAAGTACAGTAGCAGTAGTAATTTAAAGATAATGCATAAACCATCTTTTGCTTCAGGTGAGCCTCAAAGATGAAATTTCAAACTAATTTTACCATTATAGAGTCAAACTTATGGACAAAGAAACTGATAGATAACATATCACTTTCAGCAATAAGAACAAGAAGACATGTAGACTTACCTGAATAAATATTTGCAAAGAGCGCCTCTGGATGATAAACAGGCAAAACTCCTGCTAATGTCTCCACTATGTCCGCCATGCTCCAGAAATCAAGTAAGATCCTTGACTTACTTTTCAGTTGAGCCATCCCAACTAAAAATGCACTAGACAGGTGATCATTTTTTGTATTAATCATCTCAAGAAGGCTAGACTTGCGTCCTCCATTACCATTCCAAGTTAATGTTTCCATGTGATTAACACAATCAGTAAATATCTTAGAAAGGGTGACCTTATCCATACCAATATCAGAATCAAGAAAGCTTTCCAGGATAAGATTTGAATAGGATTCAGTCTGATGTTTCTTATCAAAAAGAAACAGCAATGGACTTAAAAGACTCAAGTAACTAGAATGGACAATTACACCTGTGGTCCTGGGCCCCCACAAGAAACCATGAATAGCAGAAAAAGTATGACCTGTCCCAATGCAGAACCAGATATGTGAACCCAGAGGCTTTTTTGCGTTTAACAGAGCCTGACCACCACATCGCTTCTGAGCATATACCCGTACGTCATTGTGCATGCAGACTGCAAGCAGTAACTGACCATTTCCTAAGGCTAACCAATTTAAAGCCACAATGTCTTCATCAAAGGACATTGTGTCTTCTAACATAAAAGTCCCTGAGTCTGCTAGGTGTACAGAGTCCCATATACAAATATTGTTCACAGCATTTGACCGCCTATTTGAGCCAATTGTTGCAATTTTCCTTCCACAATTGGTCAAGCATATAGCACTGACAGGTCCTTGATGTGCAGTAAACCTACCTGCATGCTCCCATGTTCCAAGAGAAGTTGATGGTTCATAGGGGTTATATCTCCATAAGTTTAAACTACCATCAGAGCAGCCTGTAGCCATAACATATGCAGGACTTTTACAACTACATTGGTCATTGTTAAAATGTAACTTATGCTGCAAAGGTGTCAAATCACCAGGATGTATCACGGCAAAACTTGTTACCTGCTCTTGGAAATGAGGTTCAGGCAACTGGGTTGAGGAAGGAATAACATGAAGACAATATCTTATGCCAGAAATAGTATTTTCAAATTTCCTTGCCCTGCAGTCAACACCATTATTATCATCAAAGTTACATTCAGAGTAGCTTCCTGCCAGATCATAAGCATGCATAATAATTTCCCAGGAAAGAGCCTGAAACTCTTTCATCCATATGCTTAAAAGCAAAAATCCATCAGATGTAGAAGTGTTACTACAAGACAACGACATTGGTACTGAATAGATGTTGGTTGGACCTTCCTCGTGAGGACTGTGATCTATAAAAGGTATAGTGCATATGTAATGGCATACTACATCTTTTTCACCTTGAAAAATCTTTACTGCAAAGCAGTCAATTCCTCCAATATGCCCCATAAGAAGAAGGCGATCTTCACCAAATACTAAAGGTGCCCATCTCAAGCTTGTATATTTATAACAATTATCCTGAGATATGTGTTTTCCACAAATTCTCCATGTGGGGATCAAGGTTGGAAGGTCAACAATGCTGTTGGTATCGGCTGAAAGAGACCAAAACAGAAGCAGTCCATTAGAATCCAAAGAAACAGCCAATTCAACTTCACAAACATGGGGGTGTATATCTACTTGTAAAATTTTACTGGTATGACCATCCATATCTAAAATTCCACCTGCCGAACATGATAACAAATTCCCTGTCCTAGATTCATCAGAAGATGTGTCCTCTGTATCATTCAATGTTTTGGTATATAACATAGACCAGGCCAAAGATGTGCAAGGAAATAAATGAATCCAGGAGCATACAGTTGGTGGTCCAGACAAATAATTTCTCATAATAACAACCTTTTTAAGAATTGATTGTTGTTTTGATGCTGAGAGTCCATTTCTATGCAGATGTTCAACTTCAAGGCCCTGAAGCTCACGTCTCTTCCACAATGTAATTCGAGGGAACCTAATTGGAGATATGTCATCAAGACAATGGACTGCCCAGAATGTAACCAACTCTCCAGGACCAAACCCTATTAACCACTCACAGCTACCAGCGTCATGGTTATCTCCTTCTGAAAAATAGTACCGGGTAGTTTCTTGACTGGTTTCAACAATACCACCAATTTCCATCGCCCATGTCAAAAATATATCCACTCCTAAAGTTCCACGCAACGCACTCTCTATCTCAATTACAGCAGCAACAGAGAAGGTTCTTCTCGTAGTTTTATGATCATAACTACCATCCTTGCCTGCTTTCTTAACTCTATTGATGTCTATCTCACTCCATAACCTCACAGTGCCATCTAAGCAACATGTTAACAATACATGTCTCCGTAAATGTTTTGCATCTTTCAACAATTGTTTCCCTGCTGATGGCCTCCATTTAATCATAGAAACAGGTTGAGGATGTCTTAACATTGCTTTGGCATATCCAGAGTTTCCATCACTGTAAAATACTGACACTGACTTGCTTTGCAAATCCTTCCAATTGGATGCAGCTGCTGAAGGGCCTTCCATGGACCAGGAGGCGGAAACCAGATTTTGAGGCTGATCTGCTTTGAATTTCCAAGCTATTTCCCAAGATTTACTCTTCCTTTTCCATAAAACAACCTCATAACCACCTGCTATTATACCATCCCCTGATGCCGTCCATTCAACTGCCTCAACTTTTGTGCTCTGTAAAAGTACTGCATTCTGGCTCCAAGAAAAAGAACCTGAATCAGTGAAACAGGAAAGTCCAATTTAAGAATAAGATAAAACCCTTCACAACTTAAAAATAAATATAACCACCCTAATTTGCTAGTTCAAATATTGCAAATAAAGGAAAAATCAATTAACTGAGCAAGCAGAACTTAAATCCCCAAACGAGTACTTCACTAATTTTCAAAATTGAACTCCAAAAGCCAGACATACCTTTGGAATTCGACGAGTCGTGAGAGAACAAGCAAATGCAGTTCTCGGAGGCTGCGGCGAGCTCGCCGGTCGAGGGCGTCACCGGAGACCAAGAAACGGCAGTCACACGGGAAGAAGCGTCGGAAGTGAGCTCGAAAACTTGGCGGAAAATGGGGCCCATGAGAATTTGTTCGGAAGAGAGAGGGGAAGGGAAGTGAGATATTACTAGGAGGGAGGAGGACCCATAAGCCACCCATGAGTAGCCGGCAAAATCCGGTAACCAGTCGATGGAGGATTCAGATCGATTCGGTGCCGGCGGAATGAGTTCCGATCTGACGAGGGAGAGCGGGAGGTGGCCTGTTGGATCCACCTCCACGGTGGAAGCTGGCCCTGCCATCTAGTTGTAACTTGTATCGACGAAGACAAACGACCGGAGAATGAAAACAAAGTAGAGTGTTACACTGTAAGTCTGTAAATATTTTTTATTTTATTTTAAAAACTATAGAGTAATAAATTATTTCATTATCCATACCCGTTTGGTAATAATTCGGGTAAAACGGACCCTCAAATTTTCCCGCTCAACCAAAGTCCCAATAACGATTCGGTTCCCTGTTTCTTACTCTCATTATGGGTCCGTTTGGCCCAACTTATTTAACAGCTTATCTGCTGAAAAAAGCTCAAGCTGGGCCAAACGGAAAATCTAGAAGTGCTCTCCAAGAGTGCTTTTTAGTTGTTTTTGAACTAAAATCCAGAAGCTCTAAATTGAAGCTTTTTCCAGAAATATTTTTTCAGAAGTACTTTAAGTTAGGCCAAACGGGCACTATATATACGAACATGTTCTTACACTTTACGCAATAGTTCCCAATCAGTTTTCAGCATATTATTGGTGACTTATGGGTTTGCCAAATGAGGACGATGACCAATTATTTAGGTCATATGTTTTGAAAGATTTGGACTCAAGTAAGGATCTGACCAAAAAAACTGATCAAAAGAATTAGTCTCATTAATCTAAGAACAAATTGATAGGGGTATTTCTGTTATTTCATGCTTGATCTTTTTGTTATTTGAGTTGAAGACTGAGGGTATTTTGGGAAGTTTGAAAAAAACCCTCCGTGTGTCCAATTTCCACCATAAGCACAAATTATGTAATATTAAATAGAACGTCTATTTCTGTTAACCAAAGCAACTAATTCTTTGGAAGCATTTTTTATACCTTGAACATTAAATTTAGTTTTCGAGTCCTTCGTGAAAGTTGTAGATCATGGAACAACATTTCAAGAGACACTTGAATCATCTCAATCAGACATCTGGAGCAAAAGTTATATAATATTAAGTGGATGGTCTATTCCCATTAACCGAAACAACAAATTTTTCGGAAGCATTTTTGATACTTGAAACATTTAATTTAGTTTTCGAGTCCTTCATGAAAGTTGTAGATCATGGAACAATCTTTTAATACACTTAAATCACCTTGATCGGATAACCAGAGAGAAAATTATATAATGTTAAATAGACTATTTAGCCAAACCATTTATAAATATGTTATATTATATTAAATTATTAGAAAGTCGAAAATGTCCTTAGAAATTTGTGAGAATAACGAAAAAACCAATAATGAAATGATGAAAAAACCAAGCTAAATAGTAATGAAATTAATAAGATTAAATCTTTTGACTGGTTTTTTAGTACTTTCACTTCCTATAATTATTGTTTTTTATAATATATATATACATTGTGACTCTCAGGCCTCAGCTCATTCGCTCATTTGCTAACTCTCTCACATTTTCGAAGAAGAGAAGAGGTGGAGAGGAAATTTCCAATTTAATGGCTCCCCCTAAAATGTTTGAGAAAAAAAACTGAGATCGAGAGGAAGGAGGAAAGATTGGTTAAGGAGAAGGTAGAAATTGTATCTAACAAATTTGTTTCGATTCTTTCTTTTTTCTTCTAATTAGATGATTTAAACTAATTAAATTTTGATTGATTTCACAGTTGAAGCTCATCATCCTTGATGACGATGAAGATGAGGAAACTGCAAATTTTTTCACAGAGCCTTCCACTGATGAGGAATACGAGGAAGTTCCGATCACAGTTCAACTTCTACTTCATCTTCATTGTAAGATTTTTTTTCTTTTTTTCTTTTTCCTTCCTTTTATTTCTTTTCTTGTTTTAGGTTTTTTTTTCCTCTCTTTGATTGGATTGACTTGACTTGATCTTGTAGTATGTAGGATAGCAGGACTAAATTGTTACAATTATTCGCATTGTTGCTGGAAATCTAACCATTGAATATTTTGTTGCTAGAAATAGAACTATTGAGGAGAGCCTCAAGCCGAACCAAACACCCCAAGGAGAAGATACGCGGAATAGTCTGATGATACCTACAATACAAAGAACAAGTCAGTGTGGGCGCTCTTACTCCAGCGTGCCCATTCCGATGGTTAAGTCAGTTCAGGACTTAGGGAGCTTACAAGGAATATTTGTCTTAAAAAGTATGTTATGTCCCATCAAGATGAATAGTGTACCTATTTATAGGGAGGCACGAACATCGAGAGTAGGCTAGGATTGCTAGAGAGTAAGCCACATGTATGGTGAAGATGTTGCCACCTGTCTACGTGTTAGTGGTTGAGAGTAATTTTGGACTATAGCTATAACACTACTCCCCCTACCAGTCCGAGTCTGCTGAACAGCTCAGTTAATGTGTTGATTTGTCATTCGGTCGCTATGCTCTTGTTAGTTTTTCTCTTTTTTTTTTTTCCTTTAGCAGTGGGCCGAAAGTATGATAAGTCCTTTCAACTTCCTAACTCACATTCTTATTAATTACAAAGTCATCCTTATGTGGGGAGATTTACAAAGTCAACTTGGTTAATGTACTTAAAGATGACTTTAAGTACCCTCCTTAATGTGACTTTTGAATGTCATGAGGTTTTTAATCTGAGCCCCTGATTCAAGCATACATGGGTCGTTGGATTAGTTCTTTAAGTACCCTCACTAATGTGACTTTTGAATGTCATGAGGTTTTTAATCTGAACCCTTGATTCAAGCATACATGGGCCGTTGGATTAGTTTTTTACCCTCTTATATAAGGAGTAGGTTTTCACCACCATCCATTTCATAAAAAGTTTTCAATATACTTAGCTTCTCTCCTCCCTTAAACTTACCGAAGTCGACGGTAGTTCTTATCTCCTTATGTTGTCAGCGCGTCTGCAGTGATTTTCAACTCCTCAAATTGAAGTCGTGGTCATCCTCAAGTTGTGGCTCGTTGTGTTACTTTTCAATTTTTTCTTCTCCGTCGGCTAGTAGGTACGCTTTATGTCTTCGTCTTCTAGCGCTAGCTCTTTATCTTCTCTTGAGTTATCTGACGATTCTGCAAATTCGTCAATTGTTAAGTCTTCAAGCTTAGTTCATTCCCAAATAATTTCTAATCTCCCCCAATGTTCTTCTAGTGTTGCTGAAGTAACAAAAGTAGAATCTAGTGTGTTATTTGAGGTCATAACTGATGTAGTGGATTTATGGGCAAAAACTTTTAGTATTGAAGGATTTGAACATAAGGTTTTGTATGAGCCTCCGGTTGGCTCATCTAATTATGTTTCTTGGGGGGAGCCTGATATTTGGCTGAGTTCTGTGCCAGAGAAATGGTTGAGCATATTCGTAGCTTTTATCGTTTTCCTGCTTCTTACAAGATTATAATTCCAAACGAAACTGAAACCGTGTCCCAAAGTCCTTATACCACGGATCTCTTTGTTTATTTAGCTTCTCTTAGGGCCGGCTTGTGGTTTCCCCTACATCCTTTCATTATAATGATATTGAATAGGTACAAAGTGATTGTATTACTGATTTGAGGACTCTATAACAATAGTAAATTGTTAAACCTTTGAAATAAATAAAAAAAACCCTTAAATACAAATACAAGTAATTATCTTGTCAAAAAAATAAATTTAATATTGTACAATAAAATTAACATTTTTTTCAAAAAAAAAACATAAAATTAACATTTAATTTAAGGATAAAGTTATTTGCACTACCATAAACCACACTATTTCGCTACACTACCTATATCCAACGGTTGTTATTGAAATCAAATCCACATCCAACGATTATAAGTGGTAGTGTACAAGAGTAGTGTGTCTAGGAATAATACTAGTAGCCTTGTCCTTAATTTAATGCAAGATTATAATGCGCAAGGAGGTTACTAATAGTCTAATATAACCAACACGGTGTATGGTAAGTCGTTCGTTTCAACTTAAGCAATCTCAAATTTGAGATATTGCGTGCCCAATGGCCTTCATCCTCCGTTGGTAGACTCACCTACCAAATCCAGATACGTGATGTGGGTCGAATCTAGATTTAATTACGGGTAGGACAAAAAAGTTACTAATATATATTTTTTTATTTAATTTCAGTATATAAGAGAACAAAAAACAGTATATGTAGAGTATAGACTATCACTGTAGTTTAAGGCGAAAAAAAAAAAGGAAAAGAAAAAAGACTATCACTATAATTATATAATTCCCTAAAATTCTACAAGCAAAGATTTACTTGCCCGGTTCTTCTTTTGGGAGATAATTTGCCCCAGGTTTTCTATATCCTAGTTGTTTAGATCTACAAAAATATTTTAAAGGGATATTTTTTGTTGTTGTTAAAACATCCAGTCACATTACCGGGAATTTGACCGGATCATTGGCCATGGAATCATCATAATCTAAAGGGAAATCAACGGGAGAAAGAAGATCAAGATGATTAACATTCAGAAGAATGCCCAACAATTGATCTTTCTGCTGCTGCAACTCTAAAACTTGAGCTTTGGTTGATTCAAGTTGCATCCTAAGTTCTTGGACCATCTTCTGAAGTTGAAAAATGGCTCCACTGCTGCCATAAACAGGGTCTCTAATCCTTGCTGTTGCTTCATACACCAACGCTTTGACAACATCTTCCCTGTTTTTCTCCTCCACCATCTGATCATATCATATAAAACATCACAAATTAAATACCCTTGCATTTTATAACTAAATATCAGTAAATTAAGATACGGTAAAAGTAGTAAATAATTAACCTGAATCATTTTGATAACGTTGCTAGCACCAAAAACCTTATGCACCCCAGCAAACTTGTCAATCTCATCGCCGGGAAAATATGGGGCAAGAACGCAATTGCTGTCACATCTCCGGCGGAGCATCCTGCAAGCGGCACAGGGTTGATGAGTCCTCGACCTCGGCGCCAGAGCTTCTAAACCCATAATTTTGTTGGTGAGAAATGACTAGATGTACTTCCGAAGAAACCAAAACTCTATATAAGAAAGAAGAGAATAGCGCGCCTATAGCTATCGGGAAGTCAAGAAGGCGATAAGCAGCAGCTTGTATAGGGGGGCTCAAAATTTCAAATGTTAGTGCTGGGAAGTTGGGGAGGCGGCCACTTGAAGACAGGATCACGATAATGGCATTGTTGAAAAATATGATATCTCACTGTTAGGACAGTGGACCTAACAACAAGTTCTATATACTAGCTAGTTGGGTTTTTCACGAAAATAAATCAAATCAAATATGTAGTTTCTGTCACTGTTAGTCACTGTCTGACGGAATTTCTAGACTTATTATCGTGAGTCATGACTAAAAGACTCTTCCTTATTCTTATTCCCTCAATTAATTCCATTTTGTTATTAAAAATACTTCAAATTCTGAATATATACTGTTGCTTGCAACTTGATGAACATTTTGCATTAACATTGTTGAGCACTTGAGCTTCTGATATTGTTTCTTAGTTTTTGCTTTTGAATTTTCTTTTGAATTGGTTGTTTAGAATATACAATGTTGACTTCAAGGTACTAGCAAACCCAAACAGGCAAAGCCGTGGTGTTCTTTCACATTTTCCCCCAAAGTGTTATCGTTATTAATACAGAAAATGGTACCCAATTTTGATTTTTGTAGCTTCATTACTTCATTTTAGATTCAAATCCCACGTGTTTTTGCCCTCTTCTGACTCTAGCATCAGTCTTGAAGCACCGAATTTCCTGGTTTATAGGCATTAAAAAAACTTCCATCTGTTCCAGTTTTGGCATATCTTGATTTGTCCAATGTACGGTTAACTAACACTTTGGAGTGACCCGGTTTGTTTATTTGACCAGTTGACTGTATCTGTCTTAGGTGGCAAAAATATGCGAATTGCGAAAGCTAGAATATTCTACAGTAGTTGGACTTGGATCGGCCATGTACACTATTTTCCTCCCAAACTTATACACAAGAGTCATAGGCCCACGAGTAATCGAATACTACTTCTTTTACTGCCCATTGGTTAAAGTCGGCGGTCCCCCATGGGAATTGCTTGTGACTGTGAGTTTACTTACTACTAGTATATATAACCTACCAATTTCAGTTAGCTTCTGGCCCAAAACTCATTACCAGTTGCAGTTGGTCATCATTCTTTTGGTTTTTTTGAGCCAACAAATGGAATGGAAAATCCAATGTCATAATTAACAACAGAAACTTGATGATTGTCAACATAGAATACTAAAAATCAATGGTGGAAAGAGTCATTAAAGGGCCCCAATGGCAACAATTGATATTGAAAGATGGAATAATAGATACGTGCAAAAGCATTTAACCACTTTCATTGGTCGAACCACAATCTATATCAACAATCACAACTAAGCATGAAATCTCCATTTGAGACCATATCGATATTAAGTTTGATCAATTTCTGAGGTAAATTAAAAAAAAACAGTAGTATATAGAGCAAGTGATATACTATAGTCAATATCTAAAACCAAAAGTGGACCGTCTCTTTGCAGTCTCCTTCTTGGGCCTATTATAGGAGTTTGAACCAAGAAGATTTTCAAGTGATTTTCCTTGTTTGTTACGTTTCCTTCCTGCTTCTTTCAGGAGCTGAGCTAGTCTTTTCTTTTCATCATCGACCTCAGGATTTGCTGTTCCAAGCTTTTCTTCTCTCATCTTAAGGATATACTCCAATATCTCAATTGCATCTTCTACCCTGCATATATAAACAGAGCATTTAAATCCAAATACAGAGGAATATTACATGGTTAATGATTTCAACAACAACATAATCAGGAACAGATATAGAAAAAATGATCTCACCTTCCCATGGCATCGTAAGTGGCAGCAAGATTGCTATAAACTCCAAGAGTCTCAAGATGACATGAGCCGCATTCCTGTTCCAGAATCTTTCTTGCCTCTTCAAACAACTCAACAGCCTCATCAATTCTATACAGTTGCAAACTTGCGAGTCCCATCTGGTTCAGTACAATTCCAAAGAAAGCCGATTTACTCTCCCCACTAGCACGGAGCTTCAAGACAGCACTCTCAAAACAGCTTCGAGCTTCACCATACCTCCCAACCATGTAAAACATAACACCCCTCTGCGCTTCTATTCCGGCAATGGTGCTCCGGTTGCCAGGTGTGTCTTCCAGTAACCTAATTGCCTTCTGAAGAAGCTTCAACGCCTCTTCAGGCTCATCCAAAGCTTCATAAATGGCTGATACTTCAGTCAATCCACTAGCAATTTCCTCTGACGTAGTTCCGGGAACAGGTTTTGCGTATATTCTCAACGCATTCTCGCAATATGATTTTGATTCCCTTAACTTACCAATTTTGTAGTAAAGATCGGCGAGGCGAATAAAGACCGACGCTACAGAAGGGTGATTTTCACCTTTTATGGATTTAAACACTGTAAGTGCCTTCTGGTAAGCAAAGATTGCTTCATCAAACCTACAAATGGACAAATATATGTTGCCAATGCTGACATCAATGGCAGCAACCTCATTTTCTTGGCCATTAGCAATCATTGACATGCTAGCAAGAACGAGATGCTCAAGGGCAGAGTCATAGTCTCCCTTTGCCTCACATACAAGAGCCATAAGCCTCCGATCCGCCGCTTCTTCAAGCGACGCCGGCGCGCTCTGCTCCCTATGGATTTCAAGTGTCTTCTTGCACAGCTTTTCTGCCTCCTCAAATTGCATCGCTTGAACGTGTGCCTCCGCCAAATACCTGCCATTTTTTCAGTAAAATTTGACATTAATGTCACAATTCTAACATGGTTCTTACAAGATTTTCAGGGAGTGTTAAGATTGTCACGAGGGTGCAGGGGAAATCAATTCAGACGTGAATCTGAAGTAACGGTTCATGCCTACCCGCGCAATCATGTAACGACACGATGGGCCCACAAGCCACAACGGTCGTTTGGAACGAGGCGCATTTTAGCATTTTTACCCGCCAAAGACTAACATACACCCGATTTTTACCTACTACTAAATGAAAATGAAGAATAACGGACGGTAAGTTACCTGCAAGTCTCGGCAACTCTCCGATCCGAATCTCCAAGAGCTTCAATCTGGATCCTCAACCCGGACTGATAGCACTTAATGGACTGATCCAATTGACCCATCATTGAATACGTGTCCCCTAACTGCATATACCCTGAAAACTTTGCCAGCGCATGATCTGCCTCGCTTCCGACATTCGTCACTTCGATGGACCGTTCCAAAACCGGAAGCGATTCCTCATACCGTCCCAAGCTACTATAAATGGCCGCCAATACGTGCAAGCTCATAGCCAGTTCAAGACCCGGACCTGAACACCTCTCGAACGATTTGGAAGCCCGAATAGCGTAATCTAAGGCCTTATTGGGGTTATCACCCGAAGAGATGGTGTCTCGGGCGAGCTTGAGGAGAAACGGACCCAGATCCGGGTTGTCAAGGGAGGATTCATCATTCTGGGTTTTATCTGGGGTTCTTCTTGATAGCTTGGGTCGTAAAACCGAAGGTGAAGGAGATGGGGTTCGCCTGGAGCTGCTGCCACCTCCATTTTCCGTTCCGGTTAAGAGAATTCGCATCGGTGTCGCATTGGGTGGAGTTTTAACGGAAACCAAACCCGGCATTGTTAAGATATTTTAATCGCAACAACTAGAGAATTGTTGGTTTATAAAATATAAAAGCCAGCATATATAGAAACAGAATACAGAATATATAAAAAGAGAGAATGGAGGGAATGATTAATGATGATGATGGTAATGAAGGTGGAGGGTTGCTTGGAGGAAACGTCTCATGATCAAAGAATTTGGGTACTTTAATTTAATAAAGAGTTTTAGAAAGAAAAAAGGGACGAAAAGAGATACGAAATCCATTCAACAAGAGAACTGGTGCATTGGTGATGAGGAGTCTTCTTCTTTACTCTGTTTTTGGTTCTTCAAACATACTTATTTTTTTAACTAACTTAAATTGATTTGGAGAAGTGAAACAGAGTAGTTTCGCTTTCATTTCCTGGCAACCGCTCCTTGGCTTGTTGCCTTCTGTAGTTACTAGTTAGTGTTCTTTAGTAGATTGGCCGAGACTAGGAAGGTCCCGCCTGGTTGTTGAGCGACAATATTCGCCCATAATGTTCTGTCAGATTGTCAGTTGTGCCATTACTTTTCCTTCTGTTTCTTTCACCTTATTTATTTTTTCGTTATGAAATGAATAAATGGCTACTGTTTTTTGTTTCTCCTTTTTTAATCTCCACTGAAGTGAAAACATAACGCAAAAAAAGAATATTGCGCATCCGGGGAATCGAACCCCGGTCAGTACCGTGGGAGGGTACTATGATACCACTACACTAGATGCGCTTTGTTGATTATCGACAAGTATTAAACCAAATAATAAAGAAGCTTAAAGGGCTAAGCCAAGCCCATCAACCTAAGTCCATAACCATAGCTGTAAAGAGCTCCGTGATGCACGAAAGTAACTTGTAAGCTAAAGGCCCAAATCCAACAAACGAAGAAACACAAACCCAAGTTGATAAATAAATTGGATTTAAGAAACACAGCTCGCTTAAGAATTAAGATCAGGTTAACGGACAAAATCACAATCAAATCAACTACCCGTTAGAGTAATTAAAGAAAGAATCAAACGCAAAGTAAAGGATGATTCTGTTCCTTCTCCCCTAATCCATCTTTATTTACAGCTAACCATCTTCCTCCTCTTTTCGCACCTCATCAACAACCATTTCTTACAAGAAAATTTTTAATTGAATTAAAAAACAGTCGATGGAGAGCAGCTGCAGCTTCATATCGTGCGACAAGCTCGATCGTATGGCTACCTGGGTCGGAACCAACATGGCCTCCGCGTTTTTCGCTTCATTGGAGCGTTGTTCCTGTATTAATCTCAACACAATCGATTTCGATGACGAAGAAGAAGCCAAGGATCGCCCTCTCATGCTCACTAAGCCCGTCGTCCACGATGAACCGTCACTAAATGAACTCATTACCGAGCCAGCCGCTCAGACTCAGACTCGGACCCAGACACACCCCGCCGCCAATAACCTCGACGCTTGATTATTTCGTCTTCTAGGGTTAGTTCTTTTTGTTTCCCTATATCTGTCAACAATGTTTTTTATTTGTGAATCTATTCCCCTCAAAGTGTATGTAAATTGTTGTGGATATTTAAATGGTAATGGAATTTCTGATGATGAAAGTTTAGAATTTTCAACTCGTTCGTGGATCTGGCTTATGGTTTTAAGATTTTGCTTTGTGTTCTGCAAACAAGTGAATAAATTGTTGATATTGTTTTTGTTAAAACTGAATTGTTGAATGCCTGATGTCTATGACTAGGATAGCTGTTTATGTTCAATGTTTATTATGTTTTGGGCATACAAGTTTTACCTGCTCAAATCAGGTAGCAGAATGAATAATTTCTATTATTGACGTCCACATTCTCCCCTGTTTTCTGTTAATTGGGCTTGATCTTATGCCTCTTGGCAATTCGCCTTGAACATCGGTCCAAAGCTGTTTTGGATTAGTACAGTTATTGCTCTTGTAGGTAATACTATTAAGGGTGGAATTGCTCTTCAAGCCAAGCTCGCTAACATGTTTTCTACATCTATTCACTGACTGAAACCAAGGAGCATTGAGATACTTTACTGAAAGTATTTTTTAGTTTTTTGTTGTTGGTGTTTTGCTATCAGTGGTTGTACACTTGTGAACTCAGCAGGAGCAATCACCCCCTTGAAGGGGAGCTCTATTTCTTAGTCAGAATGATTCCCTCTAGCCACAGAAAATCTACCAAATATCAGTGATTCTCTAGATGGATGAAATAGCAACTTATATATGCTTGATAGTTGATTCAGGGGTGATGCACCTAATCCATTTGCTGAAAGGTCTGTTCAGTAAGTATTTGGGGGATTTTTCAATGTCTCTTCAGATCTTTGATGAATCTTTTCATTGTCAGAACATCATAAGCCAGAATGTTGAGCTTGAGCTAGACATATAGTTTACTCATTGTTGTCTGTTGAATCGATAAAATTTAGGGATATTTGATGCATTGTGATTCTAATTATTAATTATTGCAATATTAGGGTCAAATATTCAGTATGGTCAAATATTGCAATTATTGCAATTCAGTATTGTTTCTCAAATTAGCATTGCTTGAGAATTTTTCACCCTATAGCCTCTATGGTCAAATATTCGGTGTCAAAAAGTTCATCTTTATGACCAGCTTCACTAAGATAGGCATTATTGTTAGCGCCGCCAAATGATACCTCCCTCACAACATACGACAAAAACGAAATTAATGCATCCAAAGTCGGTAGGAGTGGTTACTCGAAACGAACATCAGAGTCCTTTTATCAAAATCCCACATACTAGATTTGGTAAATGATTGCGGTTCTTTATAACGGCTTGTGTGTATGAGATTTTTTGTTTGGTCTGTATACTTGCCTGCTGCTCTTTTGGGATTTCTGACCAGAAAAATTATTTATGAGGCCTGAGGATATAAATTTATACAGCAGATGCCCTGTATATAGGATGATTGCTTTGTGAAGGAAGAGTAAATAGATTGAACATAAGAAAATTCAAAAGAGCAGAAAGGGAAATCGAATTCTGCACAGGCCAAGGTGAGTTATTTGAAAGCATTTATATTACATAGAAAGGCTGTGAGTTAACTGAAAGCATTTATATTACATATAAAGGCTAAGTTTACTGCTTAGGAGTCTGAAATTTACACTGCATTGTTCTTGATTTCTCATCCATGTCTCTTAAGATCAGTCTCAGCTGAATCATGGCAAAGCTATTATTTATCCTCAGGATCTCTCCAGCAAATCAGCATCAACACACAACGCTGGATAATGTAGAGCCTCGCTCGCTTCTCCTTTAAGATCCGATTTCCTGGAAACTGAACCTTGCCTTGTTTCCTCACCGGAAAAGCCAGACACCCTGTTGCCATGAATTTTCTCTTACTGGTTTTTCTTGAATAGGCAGAGGACTAGAGAGGAATGTAAGTGCTATCACTGTTTGATTAAAAGGTGATTTCTTTATTAATATAATTCCTATTAGAATAGGAGAGTGCAAGGAAGTTACAGAGGTTGTTACAACTTTTTGTCTCCTGGTGATGTAAGTTACATGTGTGTTGTTGAATGATGAAAACTTGAAGCCCGTGTTCTGTCCTTGGAAGCTCCGCAAATACATCAGGTGGACAGACCTTGCATTAAAACTCAGATGAAATGTTATGTTGGCATCTTTTTATTAGAGGATTTTCTGGATATCTGTTTCCTTGAGCAAACCAAGCCAAGTGTTTTTCAATGATTGGGATCACCTTTCATGCATATATGTTTTTATCATGGGAATCTCATTTGCTCTAGTGGTAACATTTTAGAAACTGAAGAAACGGTTTAAACTTATAACGTCAGAAAACTGGGTATTGGTAAGATGATCGTCATCAATTGGGGATGAAAAAAAAATAAAGAGAGAGGGGATCTGAATGTTTGAGATTTCAGATAAATAGCCAGAAATGAAAATGTGTACCCTGTTTCAGAAGTTAGCATTCCCCTTAACCTAAACCTAGTTACAATTTTGATACTCACCGATAGATTTGAAGAAGAAGAGAAAGGAAGAGTTTTCACTTTTCAGAGAGATTTGGGAAAGGGGAAAATGTAACCGTTGTCAGATTTCTATGCTGACATCAGCCTATTAATTAGGGGCTATAATCAAACTTCAACTAACAAAACTGACAATTAAGCGGTTGGGCTAAACTAGAGTAATTGGGCTTAATTGGACCGGACACTCCAACACTGGGCCAATAACTCTGGCGATGTAATCAAATTTGCAACCAAAAGAAGAAAGGAAATTGGAATGCAACCAAAAAAAGAAAAAGACTAAGCATCAAGAATCAAAATTGGATTATGTCGGGAAAGCAGGCAGAGTGGGACGGCTTTTCCCATTTATGTTTGCAATCATAAAGACCAACTTGTCTTTTTCCCACGATTGTCGTTGCTATTTTTTTCTTAAAACAATTACTAGTATCTTCCAACATCCTACAAACAAGCAAGTTAGATTGATGATCATGGTAAACACAGTGCTGCTACGTACGATTGCTGCTGCTGCTTCTTAATTACACAAAACGAACATCATACCTTTCTGGTTAACAAAGATTAAGAAACAAACTTTTGCTTAATACTCCTATTATACAGTTATTATTCGAATCGTGGTAGAAATTTCCATATTCAAATTCCATCTGAATTCTGAAATACCCTTGATTACAAAATGAATTCTACTTTTGGCCAAACAGGAACAGCTTGCGTATCTCATCTGTTCCTACTGACTCTCAATTTATTTGATTAAAGATTAACGGGAAAATATAATTAGTTGAAAGCTCCTTTGATATATTACGTTAGTTATGCTGTTGCCCAGTATATAGTATCCATTTTTATAATTAAAAATATATAAAAGTCAGCTCTATTCAGCTAAACTTTTTGTCTCAGCTTGTATTCCACTGAGATTCCATGCATATATATAAAAAAACAGTGAATGTGTTTACAAATATTGTCATATTAATGCAAGCATCAATCCAATTCCAATCCATGCATTATAAACAATTAATGCTAATAATCATCTTGTGTGGGATTTAGATGTTGATAGATAAACTTATGACACAGTATTTATATTAGTATAAAATAATTTGATAGCAGGAAAAAGAAAAACAGATTAGGTGTTTGCAACAGTTAGAATCTTCAAGTATTTTATTAATAAACTGGTGCATGGAAACATAAATTAAGAAGACATTAGTTAAAATTTGGTATTAATCATTTTTCTTCTTTGCTTTACGTGGACAACTTTAGGCCAACTGCTGCATTTTTAATATCAGAAAAAAAGAGCAAGAAAAAGAAAAATGATAAAGATGAAGGTGCTTGAAATTTGTGAACGGAACCACACGCTTTAGAAGAAGCAGAGAGTTGACAGAGAATATATAGTATAGAACTAGAAGTATCAGAAAACAGGCCCTGTAGCGTGACATTGAAGTTACAAAGATCATGCCCTTGCGACACAATCATCCATTGGCTCGAATCTAACATAGTACTCTTTACATTTTAATTTTTATACCCTTTTTCCTTAATTTTAATTTTCATACATTTTTTCAAGGATTCTTCTCTTTTAGCCAGTTAGCTTTTTTTTTTTCTGCATATATTAGGTTTTACTTGAAAAAGAGAAATGTAATGAAGATTAGTTTAAAGTAAAAGTTTGATGTTGTTAACCAAAAAAGATTACTGTATTTCATATTATGTTGAAGGATCAAATCATATTGGGTAATTGGGTTCCATTAATGTAAGGTGTGGGTCAAAGACATAATCACACGTGCCAAAAAAAGATTCTAAAGTTATAAAGTGAAAGAGGGAAAACAGTTGATAAATGGCAAAGTAAACTAAAATGAACTAGAGAAATAATCTAAACGGCTAGTTTTTATCAATTTAATGAAAGAGATTACATTAATTAAGCAAATCAATTGGGAGAGAAAAAAAAAGAAGAAAAAGATTTTAGAAGACAGCAGCTTTGGAAGTTCATGCTGCAGAGTGCAGTGTTATTACACAGAAAAGCTGGGGGTTTTAGGAAGGCGTGTTCCAACTTTGCTTATGATTGAGTAAAAGGCAAGTGTCTAAGAAAAGCACAACAAACAAACCCATACTTTACTCTGCTTTTGCTCTGTTTTGAGTACAAAACAGAGTTGAAATGGTTGGTCCATTAATGTTTACCATTTTTTCCCTTCATTCGACATTATTCACCCTATTGCACACAGACATTCAAGTGGAAGGTAGGGGCTGTCTTTTACTGGCAAGACATCTATACATGAAATATACTGTCTTAATTTAAGAATAATCTTAGCAAAAAATAGAAATTGGTGGGTTGTGGCTTAGCTTTCAAAATAGCTGAAAAACCTTCTTTTGAGAAATGGGTTTTCAAGTTTCATACTTGAAAAGTTTATATTTTAAGAGAACCTTCAATGGCTATACGTGGAAACTTAAAATAATATAGGAATCATATATATGACAGAAAGAGTAGAGGAAGTAGCTGTTGAGAGTGGGGTTTGAATCTAGAAATAGGAGTGCATATTTTTCTCAGTCAAAGAACATAATTTAGCAGAAAAAACGTTGACAGATTAATGAATCAAAAAGATTGAACAAAAAAGAGATAATAATCTGCTTTTCCTGTAAAGGGCTGAAAAATCCTTTCCCCACAATGGGGTCATGCTGAATAATCACGCCCCCAACACCTTATTATCACGACACCATGTTAGAGGAATCATGAAAGCTGACAAACATAATACATCTAGACAAAAACCTTTCTACTTTCCCCCCTCTCCCATATCTTACAATATTTTATTTCTTCTTCACCCTTTTAAATTGCTCTTCCTCTTCTCAACCCTGCCAAGTCTTCACTTCAACTCTCTTTCTCTCACTCTCAAATGGCCAATTTAGCCACTTCCTTTTTCCTATGCTTAAGCTTGTCAATAATGTCATTTTATCTTCAAGCTTTCCATTCTATGGCACATGAATGGCCTTCAGGGAGATCAACCAGGTTTTATGATTTCAAGGTCAATATTATTCCCTTCATCATTTCTCTCCAAATGTGCTATATGCAGTAATTATATTCTAGTATCTTGGTATATATTTTTTTGTTCTGTTTTTTCTAACTAAGGTTTTTGATTGCAAATAGGTACAAACTCTTAGAATCACTAAACTGTGTAACACCAAAGAGATTGTGACTATCAACAAAAAGTTCCCTGGACCTGTCGTCTACGCCCAAGAAGGCGATCGAATCATAGCCAAGGTTACCAATGAGACCCCATATAATGCCACAATCCATTGGTATATATATTTTCTTATAATTCCATGACAAATTAAGATTACCATATGATTAATCAGAGAATTAACTAGTCTCAGAACTCTACTAATTTTTTTTTTATGTCATGATTGCTGGATATTTAATTTCAGGCATGGAGTAAGGCAGAAACTATCATGCTGGTTTGATGGTCCATCTTACATTACCCAATGCCCCATTCAAGCTGGCCAGACTTTCACATATGAATTCACATTGGTTAAGCAAAAGGGCACATTTTTCTGGCATGCCCATGTTTCTTGGCTTAGGGCCACCGTTTATGGTGCCATTGTTGTGTATCCTAAGACAGGGGTTCCGTACCCTTTCAAGCACCCTTACCAAGAGCATATTGTAATCCTAGGTATATAAATATCTCCTTTAATATTACTTCAACATTACTAAACTTTTGCAATATAAGGCAATGCTATATATATATATATATATATATATATATATATATTTACCTGGAAATGTACGTGGCAGGGGAGTATTGGCTGAAAGATGTGGTTCAACTTGAGCGGCAAGTTTTAGCAAGCGGAGGAGCTGCGCCACCTGCTGATGCATTCACCATTAATGGTCACCCAGGCCCTAACTACAATTGCTCCGGCAATGGTATAAAAATCAAATTTATGCTATGATTCTCTCAAATGAGAGATTGATCTAATTAATATATTATTATGATAATAATTGGTATATATGCAGATGTCTACAAGATTGAGGTGGTTCCTGGGAAGACATATTTGTTAAGGCTAATCAACGCAGCCTTAAACATGGAAAACTTCTTTGCCATAGCTAATCACAAATTAACAGTGGTGGAGGCTGATGCTGAATACACCAAGCCATTCACTACCGACCGTGTGATGTTGGGACCAGGTCAAACTATGAACGTTCTTGTCACCGCTGATCAGCCTGTAGGAAAGTACTCCATGGCTATGGGACCTTACATGTCTGCCCAAAATGTATCATTCCAAAATATTTCGGCTATTGCTTACTTCCAATACGTAGGTGCTGTCCCTAACAGTTTATCATTACCGGCTAAATTACCTAGTTTTAATGATAATCTTGCTGTTAAGACCGTAATGGATGGTCTTAGAAGCCTTAATCCGGTTGATGTTCCTAAAGAGATTGATACAAGCCTGTTTGTGACGGTGGGGTTGAATGTTAATAAATGCCGGTCCAAGAATCCTCAAAAAAACTGCCAAGGCAACAACAATGGGACAATGGCAGCTTCTATGAACAATGTAACCTTTATCAAGCCGACTGTTTCTATTTTGGAAGCTTACTATAAGAAGATTGGTGGGCATTTCACTGAGGATTTCCCTGGAGCACCCCTTCAATTCTATGACTTTGTCAATGGGGCACCAAATAATGCTCCTAATAACACAAATTCCTTGAATGGAACAAGGACCAAAGTCATTGAATTCGGAAGCAGAGTCCAGATTATCTTTCAGGATACTGGCACTGTTACCACTGAAAATCACCCAATTCATCTCCATGGCTACAGCTTCTATGTTGTCGCATATGGCACCGGGAATTTTAATCCTCAGACTGCAAATTTCAACTTGGTTGATCCTCCTTATATGAACACAATTGGAGTTCCAGTAGGAGGATGGGCAGTGATTCGATTCGTCGCCGACAATCCTGGTATGAAGGATCATCCTTTCTTTTTCGTTTACTTTTAGTAAGAATCAGAAGTTTATAACATATATTGATTTTAACTATATATAACTCATACATTATCGTGTTTTATTTTAGGGGTCTGGTTTATGCATTGCCATTTAGACATACACCAGTCATGGGGATTGGGAGCGGTGTTGATAGTGGAGAATGGGAAAGGAGAGCTGGAGACACTGCCACATCCTCCGGCAGACTTGCCCCGGTGCTAGAGGGCCGTTGGATTTGAATAAATTGAAACGAAATGGATTGCTGTGATCTTTCTGATCAAAGGATTCTTTTTGACGATGTGTCATGTGCATGCCCTGGTCCAATTTCTTTTAAACATCAATTTGTGTATGTAAAGAAAGTAAAGATTTGGAGGAATAAAACTGCAAATTTCTTTTCCTTCCTGATCCATGTTGAGCACACTTCTATACTTGACTATTAGAACTTCTAGCAAATCGAAAGGCTAAGAATTGCATTTTTTTTTGAAGAATTGCATTTCCAAGCCCATGAAAAACTTAAAACATCATATATTCGTTCACTTCCCTACAAAATGAATATATGCTATAAACTATGCGGAAAACTTGTCTAGAACGCGAGCGAATCAATAATCAAACACAACTTGCATGGCTAGAAGTTGCCAAGGACCTCCAATCAGCAGATTGCTACTAGGTCAAAAGAAATGAAGTGAAAGATGACAATAAAATATCAAGACGATAAGACAACCTCTGGAAGGTGGATGGTTTATGTCTGTCACCAGCGTTTCTTATGATCCTAAACCTATGGGATGAATACACTAATAAGAGAGATTAATATATCCAGGAGGGAAGGATTGGGGTGTTACCTCAGAAATGTCCTTCCATTCAAATGAAATCAGCAAACGGCAGCATCATTTTTTGATGAGCCTTCAAGGGGTAAATGGGAAACAAAGAGACTGACTACCTGGGATTTTAAGCTCAACAAATGAACAATCCATCCAATTACTATGAATGAAGAATAAATATATGGAAAGAAGAAGCACCGCGGACAGATATTCATCCGAGATACTAGAGATATTGGAGAGTTGAAATAATCAGCAGGAAATATATGTGTTATTTAAACAATTTAAATCAATTTGCAATAATGAATGCAGTACTCTGCCTGCCTTTGAGTGTAGTACATATGTACAATGAACTGGAAGTACAATATAGAGTCAAGATTCTAGCAGTTTTCAAAGCATCAGCAGGTTTTATCTAATAAGTTTAGCAATGCCGGATGCAAATAAGGGTAGGAGTATCATTTCTTAATAAATAAAGATGTGTAACTAACAGATGGTAACAACTAACAACCCAACTAGAATCTATTCCAAAAGAGGAAGTATTACCTGTTGTCTTTACTTGTGCCAATAGCATAAGGCTATCCTATTTCTTCCATAGATGGCCTCTTACTCAATTTGTGTTCCAAAATATTGGGAAGAAACGAGTTACCTTCATCACTTCATTGTCTTAAAATGTAGGTATAAGATACTCATTTGGGCATGATGGATTATGCAGGAGGCTTTCAGATGTCCACGAAACTGAATCTAAAAGGCTCCTTCAATTGCATCTAAAGTGAAAAAGTTAACAATTTGTATACGATCTGAGTCCAAGCTATGAAAAATATACTTTACCGTTGCTGCTCAACCAAAGATGTTCACAGGGAAACACACATATTGAAAGGCTTTGAATAGGAATGCAGATCAAATAACAGGTTTTAGTATGTTTTTGTGAAACGTAGTCACGAGTCATTTTCATGATCTATACTTTGTCACTAATAAGAGGAAGAAAGAAACTAATGAATCAGTAGACAACATACAAATAGGTTACTTCAAAGATCATTGGCACCAGATCAGCTAAAAATAGTTGGAAGATGCCAATGTATGTTCACAATGTGGTATCAGAAATACAAATTATGGGTTGATCCTGTCTGAAGTCCAGCTCCTAACCCCATTCAGATCTAGCGTGGATATAAACTTAAGCCTCTGATTATTCTTCAAATTTAAATAATCAACCTGCAAATTAGGATAAAACTAAAATTAACATTAAAATGAAAAAAAGGAAGAAACCAGTATAGCTCCCTATCCCCCACCTATTTACACCCCATTTTTTTCTCCTTTCCTGATTTGAACGGAAAGTAACTGTAGACAATATATTATACCTGATCAGGATCTAGAACTAGCAGACAAAATGCAGCAACAGGGCCTGTTGAAGGATCTAAAGCAATGTCCTGATTTGGGTGCTCACTTATGCAGGGGAGGCCAGGATCAGGTCCCAAATATTGTAGCCTCGATCTAACAGAACTAGCAAACCAAGATTTCTCCCTTTGCTGCATATGAGTTAAACCAAAATGAGAAAGACATAAAGTATGGACAGTATTAACTTTGCAATAAACTTATGATTTAGAGGAGAATGAGAATGTATATAACAAATCATTTGAAATATTTATATGCACTATTTACATGCAAGCTACAATAAGAATAGGAACCAATTTATCAATGTTGAGCATTGAATTTAACAAACCCAAAAGAAAATAGCCTAAGGCTTCAGCTATAATAAAATGAACCATTATGTATAGATATTGTTTTCTTTGCATTAGTAACAAAAAATATGTGCTATAGTTTATGAATTAAATAGCAAACCACAAAGATGATTCTATCCCATGAGAACACAATCTGCAATCATATTATTCACCATCATTATGCAATTAAGCTTAATGAAGATTCTGTGGCATCACAAACTGAATATTCCTGATGATTAATATCAACATAACAATCCGTTCATATAATGCACTCAATATTGGCTTGATTCTTGTCTAACCTGAAGTTTTGAAGTATCGGGATTGGATCCGTCAATCACATCAATTCTTCCACTGATTCGAAACTGCTCCCAAGAATCAGTAAAGTACCAACATATCTACAGAGAAAAAGAAAGAAACCCTATTAACACATAACCATTAAGAAAAAGAGTCACATACATATATTTTTAAAAGAAAAAATTCAATAGTGTGAAACCCTGCAAAGTACCAAACTTCCTAGTACACATTGGACATAAGACCCAAAAACAAAGGGTTCTAAATAATGAGGTATACCTCAAACAAATATTACCTCAGCAAAAGGGCAATACTTCAGCTCTTCTATCTGCAAATTTGAAATCAAGTGCAACCAAATACAAAACTCTCTCAATAAGAAATTTAACCCAAAAAAAACACCCATTTTGGAGAAAAATAAAAAACTTTCTATAAAAAAAAGGGGAAACGTGAGAATTGAAAGAATCCTGGAAAATGGGGAAGATAAGATTAATACCTTATGAGTCCGGTTATCAGTGTTGATTTGTAGCTTATCACTGTTCTCTATAAATCCTCTGTCAAAACAACCAAAAAAATAAAAATTCGATTCCTAAACAAAGCAATAGAATCAGAAAGCATTTGCACACAGATTAATCAATAGGGTACCTAAAAACGACAGTGCGATTCGAGGGTCTTCCGTTAGATCCAACTGTTGCCTAAAACCCGTAAGGGGAGAAAGCAACGGTAACTAAAGATTCTTGAAATGTCAAAACTTTAACCAGAAAAAAGAATGATAATGGAAGAAGAAAAATACTAACGAGTTGAAAGTAGGAAGAGTGTTTGAGACGGGAATTGGATTCCAAAGCGTTGAGAAGAAGCTGCTTCCATGGCGCTGTTGCCGTTCCCATCCGCTCCCCTATCTGTTTTTGCAGTTACTCCCCGCGAGAATGCTCTCATCATTCACAGTGAATTCAATAATAATTTCAGGCCCATCATAAAATAATATGAACTTAATGGGCCTAAAGTAGCCGTTATTATTCAGTCAAATTTGGGCTCCAGCTTGTTTGTGAGTAGCTCAATCTTAAATGTTTTCGGCTAGAGGCCCAAAACTCAAATTTAAAATATGAGAGTAATGATTTATACTAATTATAAAGTCAAGTTCTAAGTTTATATCACGAGTTGATTCGGAAACAAATTTAGTTTTAAAAGAATTCAAAACGAAATAAGAATCACCCATTTTAAATAAAACTGCTCATAGAGGATAAATATAAGTATTTAAATTTTATTTATATCATTTAAAAAAAATACTCATTTAAAAAAACGATCAAAAACTATTCACATTGTGAGTGTCCTGTCTCTTATATTTCCAAAACCAAGGCTCTCAAAAGTCAAAATAACCAAAACATTTTTTCTTAAACTTCAAAACAAAAAAAGTTGGAAAATAAAGGGTGGGCAAAGGGAATAATTGAAGGTTGCATGGCTGGCGATGGCGATGGCGAATTGGCGACCAAATAAGCCTAGCAAAAGTTGCAGCCACATTAATTTTTCAGTTACCATATATAAGGAGTCTTCCATTGTACCAAAAAATTGAACACTATATTTACCAATTTACTATATAAAGTATTATTATAAAAAGATTATGAGCATCTAACAGTCAAAATCAAAACGAGAGAGACCGAACAAAATCACTTGATCTATTTATTTACTTACCTAACATAACCACTAGACATCAACACTTTCATATATATATACATCAATCTTCTCAATTCTAAAGAATCTAAACACCAAAAAGAAATCGATATATTGGGAATTGCCGATTCCGCCTAGCTACGTCTAGACCTACGTCTAGACCTGTTCATGGGTCAGGCCGGGCCGGGTTCGGGTCGGGCCTAGTCTTGAGATTAAGGTCATTAGTGTTGCCCAAGCCCGGCCCATTTATAAAACAGGCCTCAAACTTTTGTCCAAACCCGGCCCATTTATCATACTTAGACCAAGACTCGTCCAAAAGCCCGTTTAATATTTTTCTAATAATTATTTTAAGAATTAAATTATATTAATTAATTATATAAATATAATCGTAAATATAAAATATGATATATACTACGTATAACATACTATTCTCATTGATAATAAGATTTTTTACATATATTGTTCATCTTTTTCTTATTTAACATACGTGTACATATAAATTATATTTAATATATATTATATATCAACAAATAAAAAATAAAAACAAGTATTTTTCCTTAATCGGGCCGGGCCCAGGCCGGGCTTGGGCTTTTGCTCTTATACCCAAACCCGGCCCATTTAATAAATGGGCTTGATATTTTTGTCCAAGCCCATCCAATGGGCTTAAAACTCTTGTCCAAGCCCTTTAAAATATTGGGCGGGCTTACGGGCTTGGACGGGTAGCCCGGCCCTTGAACAGCTCTAACTACGTCAGTACTGTAGATATATCTTCGTCATATTTATGTGCCTGTAAACTGAAAATTAATTAAAATACCTAAAAAGTTGAGTCGTCAGAATAATAAAGTTTTAAACTTTACAACAGTTAGATTAGTGTAGCAATTTATTAATTAATGTTAATGTTAAAAGTGGCATAAATACCGGTAGACCAAGTAGAGAGAAAACATCATATATATAGAGCTTTCATCTTAATTTGTAGCTAGCTTAGTTTGTAGAATGAGTTGGGAATTAATCCAGGGTTTGAGGATATATAAAATCGTACGTAAATCTCTTAAATAATCCACGATTTGCTTTAATTAGACGTTAATCATTTCATTTTAATTTTTCTGTAGCGTCATGGTGATGTATTGGCAGTATTGTTCTAATATCTCATTGGAAGGACATATCAATGGAGACATGGACATGAATCTCGGACTTGACGTTAATTTGAGTTGAGATTGAGACTTCCACTAGGTTTTAAATTGTTCAATAATTGATTTAATTTGACTCTATTGCTTTGTCTTGAGTAGGGGTTCGTTTTTCCTGCAGATCAACTCCGGATTCACGGGATATCGATCGAATAACTTAAAATTAATCACGTACGGACACAAGAATGCCACGTCCAAACTTTTCAACGTCGAACTATATAACTACTCAATTTTACACTGATTAATATCAGAAAAATCATATCATTTGTCTGATCAATGCTCTCCACTTTTGACAAACATTATGCGGAAAAGCCTTCAATATATATACGTATATATACTAACCACGCATGCTTTTATATATGTTGCCTTACTTAATTTAGGTGTGCCTTCTTGTCAAAATAGTTTGATGAAATTAATAGTATCAATACAACTCATTTAATTAGTAATTTCATCATTTCAAAAAAAAAAATTAGTAATTTCAAAATGCAGTATACCAAATAAAAGCATATCAAAATATTAGTATAAGAAAAGTGAGGGAGAGGGAAAATATTAAGAAAATAAACAAATAGTTGGTGCACGGCCAGTTCGAAAATTCAGGTGTACGAATGAGGCTCTTCCATTGGAAAATAATCCATTGCAGAATGGAAATAATATGATTTTTATCAATTAATGCATATATATATATATATATAATATGTTGAGTTAAAATACTATAAGAACTACCTAATGATTTTTGCCAAAAAAAAAAAGGAAAAGGAAGAAAGAAAAAAAGAAGAAGACGAGACGAAGAAAAGAAAGAAAGAAAATTATATGAAACGTCTTTAGCCCCACCAAATCTGATTTCATAAAGAATTCAATTTCAATCCGGTAATACTCCAATTATTACTAATCAATATCATTATATATATGGTGTGCGTGTCTCCAAGGGGATAATCTAATGGTTAAAACTTGAGACTTTTTGTGAGAGGTCTCTAATTCAAAACATGAGATGATCAGGATGGAATTATGAGAGATGGCCTCTTATTGTATAATCCATTTCAATATCATGTACATTAGTATAAAAAAAATGTGTGTACACGCAGATAAAAACTTAATTAGGGTTGATACCAACGACTTATATGTAATATATATACTTTGTCCTATTAATATTTAATTATTTGGACCACACATTTTGCCGAAGTCATGGCATGGGTGAATCTTTTTCCCCCTTGTCTATGGCAAGAAGCCATGAAGAAGAGAAGAATTATTATATATATTAATTTTCCTGCTTTGCTTTTGAACAATTAATAAAAGTTTTTTTTGGGACCATTAATATTGATTCAAAGGGACCAGTATACAGTAGAAAATAATTAAGTTAGGAACACCAATTTTCAATTACTAAACGTACGTACGTTCCATATTAGCTAACTATATATGATTTGGTATGATGATTTCACGGATATCAAAGTAAAAAAAGGTATGATGATTTCACCAAAAAAAAAAGTCCTCAAGTGTCCACATCACACGATATTAATTATAAACAAAAAAAAGGATCTAATCATGAAATCAAATTAATTAGAACCATATAAATATATAGAGACGAAGGATGTTTTTCATAACAAAATCAAAATGTGCATCTACCAATTTAAGAATAGAAGCTAGTCACGAGGTCATCTAACTTGAGAAGGCTCAATTTCATTTCAAAACAACGTTCTTCCCCTTTTCAAGTGATATGTTTTGTACTTTTGTAATTCTTGTTCCCCCCTCACCTCAATAATTATATATACACATGAAAATAAAAGTTGCGAAAATTATCACCAACATCGTAAACACACATATATTTGTTGTCACGTTGCTTTTTCTCTTCTCTCAATTTCAACTCCTTTTTTTGTTTCTTCTCTTTCGAGAGAAATCTATATGGGGATTATTAATTTTCACGAAATTTTGTCCTTTAACATGTTCTGGGCATCAATATATATTACCTAACGGAGCTAAGAAATTGTTTCTTTCATAATTATTTAGTTAACAACTAATTCATAATCGACGAATGGCATGCATGAATCAAAAATCGAAGTTAAGTTGCTAATTTCAAATCGTTTATTATCAAGAGATTTTCATTGCCACGGCATTAATTTCTATATATAAAAGTTCAATTGTTTGTTCAACCCTGATGGCCTTTTCCTTTAGATTCAGGTGGTTCACGTCCACGAGTTTACTCAACTTTACTTTTACAAATTCTAAAGAAGCTTTATTATAAAGTTTTTGGATTAGAATTATTGCTTCCCTTATCAAAAGTTTCTTTTTTGGGTTGTTCTTGAAATTTGAACTTCAACTTTTTATCGATTTTCTATATTGCATGCAAAGAGAAACATTTTCCATTTTCCTTTGTATACTTGCAAAGAATGAATATACTGGTACTGGTATAAATTCAACACGTAAAACATATATATAACAAAGAGCACGTGTATTAGTAGGCCTCATCATATTATTCTAGCTAGTAATTAGATTATCAAGCTATGGCCAAAAGAAAATTAGATTATTAAGAGGTAACGTCTCAGATTGATGCCTTTTGTTTTCTCGATGATTTCCATATTTTAAGAAAAATCCTTATCATGTAGGGAAATTTTCTAGGAAAATTTGTATATATGTATCTAGACTTTAAGGCAGAGATATATTTCACTGATAATTGATAAATAAGGAAAGATCGACAACTTGTATACGTACATACATACATACATACATACATACATACATACATATATATATATATTTAGGGTTTATATATATATATATAATATAGTCCAAATTATTAGTTTGACCAAGTTTTCACTTCTTTTTCCTTCTCCGTTTTATAAACTTTGTGACGATCAGGTGTTTACTTTAGTGAAATCTGATAAAAGGAACCAAGAAAATGAAGTCCAAAATCATATGTCCCCCCACCCCAATGTGTACGTTTCTAAAGGAAAAATATACCCATTAATTGTTTGTTTTTTTCCCTGCAACATAAAAATACTACACCTTCGGAATTTGCTCAGTACAAATGGTTGATAACTTCCGGTATGTTATGAAATGTGATTAGGGGGAAAAAAGTGCCTGAAATTCTCGTATAGTCATATCCATATCTCATATAACTCGATAAATTGATCGTTTCATGGAACTATCATGAGAGAGGTGATTATAAAAGGATTAAGATCCATTTTTCATAATTAAATCAATAATCCAAAATTTGGAAATTAATTAAGGGATAACTTTTGGAGAAATTTTAAGTTTTACAAAATATATCAGTTAATTTAAGAAGTTTCAATCGTAATTGGTCCATTATCATTTGAATGCAATGTAACTTTCTCAATATTATTCTCATATACAATATACATATACAAATTATAATTCTATATATATATATATACTCCGCTCTATTTTGTATATATATATAAATTCATCAAGCTTTTCTAACCCACAAAAGTAACTACTAATTAATAATTACTACTATTAGTAATAACGACAAGTGCCATTTAATTTATGGTACTATGGCTAGAAGGTAAGCACGTGAAAGCTAAGATTCAACTTTCAAATTAACCAACTAATTATAATTTATTTTGTGGAGAAAAACCTTAAACTATTTTGACATTCACACACTTAAAGAAACATCCTAAACTCTTTTTCCTTCTCTCTTTTTGTTCTTTTCCTCAGATCAATAGTGATTCAGCAAAAGAGTCCAACTGCACTTGTTCATCGTTATTTGTCTTCAGGAGCTGTAGATACTCTTCGTAAAGCTTCTCAAGTGATTTATTATCATCATCATTTACCGGAACTTGAGATTGGCACTCGAAATCTGACCCATTAACGAAGTCATGGTCATGATCATCATTATTATAAGCAGCGAGAAACCCACCGTTGTTTTCATTATCTAATGATGACCAAGGAACTTGAACAACTTCCGTACTGCCAAATCCTCCCTCACCTCCGCCGCCGCCTCCTCCTCCTTGGCTTGAAGACACCGTGCTCAACGTGTTACATTGGTCAAAGCTGTCGTTTCTTTGTAAATTTGAGAAAGACGAAGAAGTAACTCTAATGGGTTTTGGGAGATGGACTTTGTGCTTTTCTGGCTCAATTTTTCCGGCGGTTTTGCTCTTCTTCTTCTTCTTGTTGGTGCTGTTTTTTCTCTTTCTGAGTTGTTCTTGAAGGGGTGGGTTTGGGAGTTTTTTGTGAGTAATGGGGTCAGTTCCTTGGCTTAAAAGCTTTTTGCTGAGATGGGTATTCCAGTAATTCTTAATCTCGTTATCGGTTCGACCGGGAAGCCTTCCGGCAATGAGAGACCACCGGTTGCCGAGAAGGGAATGTAGTCTAATTATAAGATCATCTTCGTCTGGACTTATATTCCCTCTCTTTATATCCGGTCTTAAATAGTTCATCCATCTCAGCCTGCAACTCTTCCCACACCTAAGCAACCCTGCCCAAAACAATCAAAATTAATTAAATACTATAATTAATCCATTAATTAACAAATAATTAAAATCTGGCAAAGAAAAGAAAAAGAAAAGAATTAAGATTACCAGCTTTTTTAGGAAGTGATCTCCAGTGACCTTCACCATGAGCTTGAATGTACTTGACAAGCAATGTGTCTTCTCTAGGAGTCCATGGTCCTCTATGCAGCCCTACTTTAGAACAACAAGGAGCTCTTCCCATTTTCTTTTCTTCTTAATTATTCTAATATTAATTATTTCTCTATATATAATTTCCTTGCTTTAACACCCAATATTACACACTACTCTCTCTTTCTCTCTCAGTTACATATCAGAGCAAGTGAGAGAGAGAGAGAGAGACAGAAGAGGAGAGAAGAGAAGAGAAGAGAGACTATGATGCTCTAAAGAGCACGAGTACCTAAAGCTTTGGCTTTGCCTTTTAAAACCCTTGAGAGATACTCCATATTACTACTATATAAATATTTATTACGACTTTTTTTTTAAGGTTAGAACTAAATTTTACCCTTTGGTTTTGGTTAATGAAGAGTGTGATACTCTATCATTTATTTTTATTTTTTTACGGAAAATTAAATTATTTTATTTTATATATTTGTTAATGTGAGTTAATTTGTTTTGTGAATACTGTAGCATTTATAATTTTATTTTACGTGACAAAAATTATGAATAGAACCAAAGTAGCATAGAAATTTGTTTGTGAAATTGAAATTTTCACACGTAACGTCTCAACGGCCCTTCTCTCCTATCTGCCCTTCTTTTTTTTTTCCAATTATACATTCTTGACTAATTAACCAAATTACGAGATTGCCTTCCCACTTGATTAATCAATTGCTCTTCGTCCATGGCTATTGGCTGGCGGCTGCCCATTTTCGGCCGTCCATCACGTGGAAAGTGCGTGAACAATGAACATCAAATTCAAAACAAAAACTATCTTTTCTTGCCATTCAAAATTATTGATTTTATTTGCTTGAACATTTTCTCACGTAATGGAACTAAACTTATATATTGTATGTATGATCTCTTCATCATCTTCTGATTAGTGATTAAGGTAAGACCCATATTAATTAACCATTAATGGGAGTAATTAATATTAATATTCATCAAGGACGTGAAATAATATACTCATGTAGGTGATAGAGTAACAAATTATTTTGACTTCAGTACCGTTTTTTTATTAATGCCGTACAATTATAAATTAAATAAATTGAAGCATAAACCTGGTAATAATTGGTAAATGATCAGGGTCATTTAAGAGGTAAAAAAGTTAGGAGAGGAAAAGGATGAATAATTGATCATCATGAAATCACTACCACTCAATTTCACTTGGGGATGGTTGGCACATATATAGCCCCTTGTTTTATTTTATTTTTTTTTAAATTACATTTTAATTAAGCCGTTTGTTTGTTTGCTTGTAGATTAATGCAAGACAGTTTGCCCAACCAAAATTAAAAGAAAAATAAAAGAAAAAAGAAATGATGTGCTAAATATAATTTAGTTTCATTTAAGACGTAACTAAATGTTTGCACAAATATATATAACTATATAAATATGCATAAAAAAGGAAATTCAAGTTTGCCAGTTTGGTGATTTGGAAGAATATATGTACACACTCCTCACCAATCCGTTGTTTGGGTTAAATAAACCAAAAAACTAAGGCCCGTTTAAAAGTGCAAGGCCCGCGGTGGAAGCCCCTTTAAATGAGCATTAGCCCAGCCATCCACAATCTAAACGTTCAAACACAAAAGGATTTCGAAACTCAAATTTTCAATGCATCAGCATACATTTCTACAAAATGGTGTAAAATTTTTTCCTTTTTTTTTTCCTTTTCACAAAGTATATTACACTTGCAAGTTGCAACAATATATCGGATCCTTTTTCACTGAGAAAAAAAAAGAAAGATACATCAGATTCCCTATATGCATTTTTTTCCCTTTTTCTATAATCAACCCTTGCAATTAGTTCCAAGGGTATTTCAAAATTTTAAATACAAAGCTTGTGATTTAATTAAGACTACTTAAGAGTTTACCTGCATCACAAGCCAAACATTTTGTAAGACCAAACGGTAGAAGACAGAAGAAGACTTAGCTTGGCTGAGTCTCAGTTGGCAGTAGAAGAAGAATCATCCAGCAATGAAGCAGCATATCAATAGAGCGACCAGTCATTTGACAATGACCCCATCCGCTTAGACCATGCAAGCACAAGCAGCCGCCAAGAATGGTCCAAAAGCCTCTTAATGCACCACGGCTGCCAATTATTCAACCACCAACACAAATCATCAAAGGAAACCAGCCCCACTCGACTCCACTAGTTTCTTTCACAAGTAATTCATTCACTCCTATCCACCAGCTTTAATTCTCCTCCTTGCTCAACTCTGATAGACAAGTCTCCTAAGGACCCCACAAAACATCTCCAGTTGTACAGCAATATACATTACCTCCAATGGGACTCCTTGCCTTGGCATGACCCTCTAATTTGGATTTTCAGTTCCAACAAATTAAAGAATGGTATCATTATACTGGATGTTTGATCCAGTTAAATCCAACCGGCCACTTCTTTACATCCGGCTCAACTAAAGTACACAAAAGAATGTTGACTACAACTATGATTTGATATCACTGTAACAGACCTGACAACCTTGGTTGGCCCCTGCTAAAGAAAAAAGGATTGTCTTTACATCAGATTCAGTGACCATGCATACGTGGATTCTGTTCAATATCATGTCCTGATGCCGATGTAGCTGTAGCTTAAACCCGGATATACACAAATTGGGTAATTAACCAAGCATCAATCATTCTAGCCCCATATCTGGACGACAAAGGATTCAAGATGTGTGATGTAATGCTTGTTTTGCCAAACTCAAACAGTAAAGTCATCTCCTGAATGAAGCTAAAGGTGGATCGGTAATCCATAATTTTGAAATGATCTGATCCGTCCATCCCAGCCAGCTGTGACAATCACGAGGCCCCATGCATGAGAAGAACCAAGTGCACCTTGGCAAGATGTCTTAAGCAACTTGTATTGAGACTTACACATAGCAGAAGATACAACCAATGAGTTCGGAGGAGGGAGCTTTTCCTCTGGCCAGGTTGCAGTACCTTTGGGCAAAGAATCGGAGAAAAATCCATGGCCCAGTGAGAAACGTTC
The DNA here is from genome assembly GCA_001974825.2 of Corchorus olitorius. Classification (NCBI taxonomy): domain Eukaryota; kingdom Viridiplantae; phylum Streptophyta; class Magnoliopsida; order Malvales; family Malvaceae; genus Corchorus; species Corchorus olitorius. Next base: position 53,636 of record AWUE01012655.1, read on the forward strand.
AGAAGATGAGAATGGCAATTTCTGTTGAGAGCTCTCACCCAACTCAGATTGCATTACCCTAGTATCCTCATTGTAACTCCATGTGCTAGGAGACACTTTTGATGATGGTGAAGTTCCCGACATGTTTGAGAAAATTGAGTTTCTAGATGTCATCCCACACCAAGGTATTGCAACTGATGCGTTGTTTGAGAAAAAACGTTCACAAGACCAGCTGTTCTTCGATAGGGGCACCGGCCCATCCCGGCTAATGTAGTTCCACACATAGACATTAGAATCCTCACTTGCTGAAACAATGTGCATCCCATCTGAGGTGAATGATGCAGATATCTGGCTCCCTGCATTGCGCAAACCTGTAGATAAAGAATACAAGTTAAGACAGAGAACAGAGTCATCCAGCTGGGAGTTTAAAGCAAATAACAAGGTGTTTAGATTGAGCATAAAGTGTAAGGTAAGTGGAGTTGGCTTCTACTCTACCTCGAAATTTGCATACTACGTCAACACCATGGAGGATTCGAACTTGTGAATCGGCAGAAGTAACCATCAATTTATCAGGGTCTCCAGGTGAAAACTATAAAAAGGAAATCCTCTTTATTAACTTTCCAGTGCTTGTAATTGGAAGCTTGTTTTAGGGCAAATTTCAGAAGCTAAATGAGGAAAACAATGGTAGTGGCAAATACCTGAAATCCAGTTATCCTACTGCATGGTGACTTCTTCTTACCCCGTAAACAAATTTGAGCCGTAAGTTGCAGACGGTTTTCTGTTTCATGCAAAGCATTAGTATTTGTCAAACACATTAACCTTCCAAAAACATATCTATTACATGTTTGGATTGAGCCAATCATAAGTACAAAAAAGATGAGCTTTATTCAATTGGAAGCCACAAATCTGAAACAATAAGGTAACCCTTAAAAGCCAAAGAAGGAACTTGAAAAGGGATGTTTCCCAAATTACTCTTTAAATCGCAAAAGTAACACTCAAACTATCAGCTAACAAATTTCAAGGATACAATTTTGCAGGGTTTAATTTCATCAAAATTCAAACCAAGTTTAATCAGCAGACAATCTTTCCCTTTCCTCTTGATCTCAGACACAGATAGATTATAGACAAAAAAGAATAAACATCAAAGTTTTTAATTTTCTTACAGCCAAGAACTATTCTGATAGATATATCCTCACAAGTCACAAATTCTATTACAATATACTGAAAATAGTCAAATTTAAAAAGAATGTGAAAATAAAGCAACAAAGCAAAGAGTAAAAACATTCCAGATCCTAGAAAATATTGTATCACAATAACAGAGATGTTAGTAAGAACAACAGATTTTCATCAAAGGGACTCGAACAATAAAGATATACCTGAAGCATCATAAAAGCGGCATATGCCATTCATTGAGCCAACAATTGCACCCTGTAGAGAAAGGGAATCAATGAACTGAAAAAGCTTACTATATTATAATTGCTAAATAAAATGGATAGAAAATCTCCAACAAACCTTTCCATCAGGATGATAACACACAGCTGTAACAATATCTGTCACATCAGTCCAATCAACAACTTGACAACCAGGAATTGCCCAGATTCGCACCTTCCCATCTATGGAACCACTAATGAAGTAATCATCATCCATGGGATTGAACTGAACGCATGTCACTGTACCAGACAACATTTCAAAAATGGAATGATTATAATGGCATAAATCACAATGGCCAATGTACCTGCTCACTTTAGACATGCCAGTAACCGGCAAATAACTTATATAAAATTCCAGCATGAAATGGAGTGTCTTACCATAGTTATTGTGGGAAAATACTTTTAGGCATTCATCAAATCCAACTTGCCACAAGCGAACTGTCTTATCAACAGAGGATGACAAAATATGCTGCAATACATTAAATCTTAATTAAATACCCAAATAAATCCTAGAAAATCATAGTAAAGTGTTTCAAAGCAACGACTAACCTTATTCTTCGACCATGAGAGATCCAAGACCTCACCAGAATGCCCATGGAACTCGTGGATGGGTTTATCCAAAATTCGAAAAACTTTCTGAGGGAAAATTACACAAGGTGAGTCTGAAAGTTTCTTCACACTCTTTGATTTACCCTTTTTCTCTTTGTCCGGGTGAAGAGGAACTAATTCAGAAAAGTTATTTACTGTGAAATAGACATGTGAAGGATTGACATCATGAATATCTGAACTTCCTGATCTTTCAGACTCCACAACTTGCCATACACGCACAATACCATCCTCACCCGCACTTGCAAGATACTGACCATCAGGGCTAAATTTCATTGTTAAGATTGAACCCTCATGGGCTTGGATATCTTGTCCCATATAAAGAGCTGAGAACTCCTTCAAGCGCTTCTTGTAAGATCTAACTCGAACCATTTTAATCCTAGCCTCTGCATTTGGAGAACAATTGTTGGATACCATGCGAGCAGCTTCAACCTGCCTATCAACAATGCAAGCAACTGCTCCCAATCGCCTAAGCCATCCCCCTTTTCCCCGCTTTCTTTCCATCCCCAAATTGGAAACCTCTTTAACTTCTCGACGCATTGCTTTTTGAACTAGAGGGGACATGCCAAGCCTCCTTTCAAACTCATCAACAGTAAGCAAATGATTAGAACCTACTTCCCGCAGTCTCCTGAGCATGCCATCCTGACTAAGTTCATCAACAATGAACTCTGTCCCATCATCCAAATTCTTAATCCTACAAACAAAATTATCATCCAACACCCCATCTAATAACTCCCTGGCATCATCGGACCAACGCGACATGGAAGACTGACTTGATGAAAAACCGTCATCAATACTTGACGATCCTAATACTGCTCCACTCTTCTCCATGATTCTATCAGTCTCCACTTCAATTTCATCACAACAGTTGTTCGAGGGACCTTCCCTGACAGTCTGATCTACACTTAAACCCATCCATTTTAGAAATTTATCGCGTCGTTCACGAATGCTACTGAGGTTCTTAATCCAAATTTCAAACCCAACGTTAGCTGGCACTGAATTGCCAGATGCAGCATACTCAGAGTCAGAATTCTCAGGGCAATCGGATCCTGAATCAGAAACAGAGGTGATGTCTTCACGGGTGTCAAAAAATTGATCATCCTCTTCACTCAAACTCCCCATCTTAAGTCACCAGCTCAACCCATGAAAACTCACCCTCCCACCTAAATTGCCTTCTCACAAAAACCCTAGGCAATGTTCTAAATTCCCTACAAGGATAACAAGGAAATACAAAAGAAAATAAAAACCCCAAATTAAAAATGAAAACAAAAATCAGTTCAGTTTTTAGAACTATATAAAACTAATACCAGAAACCCAGATCCCAATTAAAACCCACTAAGACTAATAAGATAAGAGAATAAGATAATATAAAGAAGAACAACTTTAAGCTAAAAACTCAAATCTAAAAAACAATCATAAACAAAACAGATCAGTGCAAAGTGAAATATAAGAATTAAGGTAAATGATAAACAACTGGTAATGAAATGAATAGAATTGAATAGATAAATAAGAAGGGTGTTCCTCTTTTCCTTTTTTATTTCCTTTTTATGAGAAAAAATGAGTATATATAAATAAAATAAAGAAAAGAAAAAAAGAGAAAGAAACAAAAAAGTGATTTAGTGGGTAGGGTTTGGGCACCTGGGGTTTTTGATGAAAAGTCCGTCAAGCCCAAGATAACGCTTATTCATATCTCCATCAACACCTTGACACCTTCCCCATGAGGAGACATGAGAAAATTTCCAGTTCCTTCTCTCTCTTTTCTCTTTGGAGGAGTGGAGAGAGCAAAGTTTGCCTTTAATAAAAAAACAACAAAAAAATAAATCGAAAGTACTTACTACTACTTGTCTTGTTTACGGAGTAGTAAAAAAAAAAAAAAGAAATCTCGAGAGGAGCGAAAACGGGTGGACCGTGGCCCGAGAAACGAGATTTGGAGAGGCGAGCAATGTTGTTGCTGCTGCTGGAACTGGGCTGCACCTGCCCGTACTGCTCACTCTCACGGCCCCCCTTTGCTTTGCCTTTTTTACTCTTCTTTTTTTAATTACAAATTAATTTCTAATTATCTCTCCTTTTTTCATTAATTATTATTAATTAATAAAATAAACAGAAACTGAGAAACATGCACGTGTGGCATTGCACCAATTAATAATTGTTGGTCAATTTTCGAAACGGGAGAATCGATTTGTTTTTCATGTAATGAAAATTCATATGTCAAGTGTTTTTGTTTTTTTACCTAAGATTCTTAGGATCAAATCTTAATTATTATAATTGAGAGTACAACATTCTATTATCAAATCAGATACCTAATAATTCAATCGAAGTGATTTATTGTGGATAAAAATATATACAATTAGAATTACTAATAAGAATCAAATTAATCCTAACCACTGAAATCAGAGAGTTTGATACTCTACCAACATGCCGAATGTCCAATAGCATATACATATACTTAAATTTGAACAGATTTAAATCACATAAATTGTGGTAGTATGTATACTAAAAAAAGTTTTTTTTTCCTTGAAAATCATTGTTTTAGACTTGGGCAATGCATTAATAGTGGTAGCAAGTAGGCAAAGAAAAAGATAGGTTTGGGTGTGTTTTTTTTCATATAGGGTGCCAAGGACAGATCATATATACAAATTGTGTACGGAAATGAATTGATGTGAGTGAGGCAATATTGACAAACTCCAAAAACAGGGAATCTCAAAGGGGGAAAAGAAGAGTAATGGGGTTGAATTCAATGTAAGAACAGCTGTGAGAAAAATCTAGGCTGGAAGTTTGGCCTTCTGGACTTTTGGCAGTGATATGATCAGATCAGATTAGTCGGCTGTTTGTGGTTTTGTCTGTTGTTGTTGCTACGTACGTACCCTTCCTTCCTATTACATTTTCTTTTGTACGTATTTGGGAATTTGCCTTTATAACTTCTTATGCAATTTGTAATCAATCTATGTGGCCTTTCTCCGTCTTTGTCAACACATAATTTAAACCCAGGGCAAGCAAATCTGGGTTTTTTAGGTCTTCTTTTTCATAATAGATTTGGGAGTCTATCCAAATTTTTAATAAAATTACCAGACTGCTTTTGTAACAACCCAGTTACCATTTTTGATGTTTAATTAAAAGGACAAGACTATGCGCACTATTCCTAAACACACTACTCTTATACACTACCATTTATAACCGTTGGATGTGCGCTTGATTTAAATAATAACCGTTAGATATAGGTAGTGTAGCAAAGTAGTATGTAGTACAAATAACTTTAGCGTAATTAAAAAGGGTTGTCTCTCAATTTTTTTTTGGTATATTGGTTTTTTTTTTGGCCGAATGGTATATTGGTTTTTTTTGGTATATTGGTTAAACAAACCCAAAATCTTGATCATATGCTTTGAATGCTCTCAAGCAGATTTCTTTCCTAATATAGAAATTTACATATACAAATGTATATATATATATATATATATACAATAATACATATATATGCAGCTTGTCTGCTGTTGAAGCAACAATTAACCCGAAATTGAAGCTTTTCAAAAGGAAAAAAAGATCGTAGTACAAGCCTAACATTATTCTTTCACGAGCATCATAATAATCTTTTATGGTTTGACATGATACATATATGCCCCTTTTTTTTTTATTTCTCATTTTGACAAATGGTGTTATTTTACTGTAATATATTTAGATCTCCTTCCCCTTACAAGTAATTTCCTTTTCCTTATATGAACACAAGAAGGGTTGAAACTTGAAAATGTTCAAAAATGTCATAAAAAGCAAAATTGTGTCTCCCTTAGATTATATATAATTAGACATTTTGACTTACTAACTCAAAAAAATTAGACATTTTGACTTATAATCAGTGCTAATGTATATAGTACCGGCCTAAACCTTTTTGAGTTTCTCTGGTCATGCTATTATCGTGTCTAAATTCAGTTCTATTCAACTTTTACTAAATTTGCCGAACAACATGTTGATCGTTTTTTCATTTTAGTAATTAAGAAGAAGTACTAGCGATTAATTTGACTTATTGAATCAATTTATTTATAGCTAAACTACATATAGTATCTATGTTTTTTTGAAAGAACATATATATATATAGTATTTATCTTATCTTTATTATCTTGATCAAGTATATAATATAATAATATTTGTCTATATATGATTATTATTTATATATTCTACAAAAATATCAATCATCAAATCTTGATGGGAGGTTAAGAAAGGGAAAGCCTATTAACATCATTAATCATATTAATATACAGTAATTCAACAAAAAAAGGGAAACATTTTAAGAGTGGGGACAATTAAAAGATTGTTATTGCGTGAGTAATTGTTTTTCGTCTACAACATATAGCCTCTAGGCATAGATGCGAGAAATACAAATAAACTATAGGTATAGTATGTAGTAGTATATAATTATAAGAGGATAAAAAGGATGGTCCTTTGGCTGGTACACTCAATATATAATTATGATATTGATATGTAGAATTCGATCGATTTAACATGTAAATAAAGAGAGAAAATGATGGAATAACAGCAAACAAACCCGGCCAAAGCTTCTTTCAACTGTACTTAGCTAGTCAAATTATAGGGCCATGCCCATGCTTAATAATTATAAGACATTTGATTAAAATCTGCAATTAATAGTATCTTATCAAATTTTTTTTATTTTCTTTGTACAAATTAAAATCAATACCATATTGAACCCATAAACTAATTCGAATTGGAAACACGTTGGATTACTCCAAACACTTATCTTCACATTTTTCCGTATCTTCACAGTTTGTTTGTAATTTGATTGTTTATTTATTATATAGTTTCTAATTTGGGTTGAATTCTCATTTAGATATTTGAGCATAGAAATTTATTTGAATTGTTAGGTTTGTTTGTTGGGAAAGGGGAAAGGGGTTTGTTGGCTCATAGATTAGCATTTCAGTAATGTAACTAATCATGTAGCGGTGTACGGATCTTTCTGTGCGTTTGTAATCCCAATCTGTTCAAGAAATGAAAATTATTCTTATCTAAAAAAAAAGAAAATATATGGCTAGCTATTCTCATTTATCTTGATCAAATTAATGAGTTTATTCATAATTAATTTAATCTTGATTTTGTATTTTAATTGTTGAAATGTATATATAAGAAAATTTTGATAAGTAGTCATAATCTTCTTTTCTGGCCCCAAAAAGAAAAGTCATTTAAAACACTTCTTAAAGTACTTAAAATGCTTAATTATATTGTGTAGCAAGCAGTCCCCTAAAAGGGTCCGCTTAAAAAAGAATTTGTTGCTTTCCTCCTTCGTGGTCAAACAATTGGCAAATCACAAATACAGAACCACTACGAGGCAATAATTAATCAATTATCAATATCGTCTTTGAGTGAAAAAACAGAGTTTTGAATTAATAATTCATATACTACTTTTAATGCAAAACAACAAACATTTCTATGATTAGTTGATTTATGACCCTTTTTTGGGTAAAATGCTTCCTTTTCTGTTAATTTCCTTTCTTACGTCATTAATCTGCCCCCTAAAAATCTTTAGTCATCATCGCCTTACTATGAACTCAAACTGACCTACTTTCCACACCTGAAAACTTAGAGAGTTTTGATCAATAATTCAATATATATATGAATGAATATATTATATATTAAGTAGGTCATCCACATTTAATTTTCAACTTTATTATTTTCATATATATATCTTAGGAATAATAATATCTTTTACTATATATGTTTAATTGGAATTTGAATAATTTGATTAACGCCCTCCTTTCACACACTACCACCTAATTAATTATTTTCATTATCTCAAAAAAAAAAATTTAATATTTTCATATCTCTCATGCTAACCCCACTTGACATAATATAAAATTCCTGCTACTGCACACCTAATTTGAAAATGAATATAATATATATCTTATAATTTATTTTCTTTATTATTAAACCTAACTAGTAACTTATATCCCATTATTCTGCAATAATATCAGCAATTCTAACGCATGTCACGCATGTTCACTTACGCTTATAATTATACGACAGCAAAACCAACACATTGGCCAATAACATTTGTCGACTATGCCTTTAAAATAAAACAATAAAATATTTACTATAGTCTATATTTTCAATGCATTATTCCTTATGCCCCGGCCAACAAAACTCATTGAAACTGAAAAATTCCAGATGCTTCCTTTTGAGGAAAATAATGGCTTCTTTCCCATAAAAAAAATTATTAAGAAGAACAGAGTGAATTGCGTGGACCCTTTTGCAGTCTCAATGCTTCATGCCAAATGGATGCCAAGATTTCCTTCTTAGCCAAAAAATCATGCCGTCCAATTAAATATCAAAGCTACCCAATCTTTGTGGCTCTTGAATAGTAAATATAGCATAAAAAATTAATTACTTAATCCATTTCTTCTCTTGATCTCTTCTTCAGTATACTTTCTTCTTTTTCCCATATATTTTTGCATGTGTATAGCTAGTTGTCTCACGTCTAATCAAACTCAAAGCAACATTTCAAACTGTTTCGACATGGAAACTAAGAAAGAAAATTGCAATTGCATGGGGTTAGAGGCCACATGTTAGAAAAGGTGATGCGATCGTGTGGGAACCTAACATGGGAGAAGAAAAACTACTTTTGCTTTTTTGAAGAATTATTTTTGTTCATAGCAAGTGGTTATGCTAGATTAGTGCCCCACATTTCTTTTTCAGTGACGTTATTTTGCGTAGTATAATTTTGGGTTGGGATCAAACTCATGTCATCCACTTGTTAAAGATCAATGATTTTTGTTACTCTACACAACTTTTTTTTAAAAAAGGAATTTAGATAGTTTTGTACAAATTTAATGATTGTGTTTGGGAGTTACAACATTGTAACTGTGTAGTACTTTGATGTTATCTCGAAATGACGCAATTGACAGACATGGGAATCATCCGTATGTGCTTTAGACTGCTCTGAAGTTTGTGTAAAAATGTCAGATACTCATTTGGCTGCAGCTCCATTTCCTTAGCCAAAAACAGCTTGGACCCTTTTTTCCATTGATATAGATTGTGACAAAAATTGGGACGCAATATTTGAAATGACTAAGAACCTACCTACTTCTCAAAACTTACATCGATTTTCTGATATGTGATTCTACTCATTAGTCATTAGATCAGTTTTACATTCCGGATAAGTGTTTTTACTCTGTTTTTTACCATGAGTTTCACATTTATGATATCTTTGATGAACAATATTAGTGCTATATATATATCTCTTAATATCTAGCATGTCCACCGACATGATCTTGATGTTGGGAGTGGTGACAAATTCTTTGAACCCAATGTCATATTTCAGCCAAAACAATGATCAATCTGCAGATATATGGAAGCATATGCATTATTAGGAGTTTTGAATATGTAAAGCTCAAGTAATTGTTATCGGCATGCATGCATTGTATTGGGATGACGGCATTAATTGAAGCCAACAAAGATACCCCCGCGACAGAATAAGTGGACCAATCTTCATGTTATAAGCTCCACCGTCGAATTGGCACAAGTTATGGAGTACAAAATATAAACCTCGACATGGTTGGCCAAATTATATAGTGAAGACGTGACTATTTATAATACTTCACTCTCCAATTTGTTTTGGCTTATATTTGCGCACGTAAAGAAAAAGTAAGCGACGGTCGAAAGTTGGTGTGCTGATAAAATGCCAAAAGTATGGGAAATCGTATAAAAATGCCGCCTAGCTAGCTAGGGCATGCCGGGCCACAGTACTGCATGCAAGGCGCCGCGCAAGTGCCTTTCGCCCAGTTCATGTCTTGGCTGCATTTGCTGATATGCTGCCGGACAAAAAGCTTGATTCAATATCTTTCACCACAAGAACTACTTCATTTTGGGAGTCAATTTATCTTCACTTTTTTGATCTCCCCTTTGGTTCAGCCAAAAAATAGCCGGAGATTAAAAGCGTTGAGAATGAAATAACATAGAAACTCGGCCGTACACACAAAAATCTTTAGGCTTTTGGGCTCACTACAAGACATCCCTTATGAAATGGACCACTCTCTCGAATACGCAAAACTTAAATTAAATGTCTCAAAAATGAATTTGTGTTCGACTGTTTCTAATTGCAATTTTGTTGGGCTTTCATTTGGACCACACCAAGTTTAGTAAATTAGAGCCTAAAAAGAAACCGACACTTAACTTATTTTGCATTGAAAACATTTGGGATCTTTCAATAAAAAGAAAAAAAAATAGTATAATAAGGGGGGTGATGATGTCGACAACTGAAACGAAGTCTTAAGAAAACTCAATTTATTTTGCTTGTGTCCAAAATTAAAGATCCGATCCACCTTTTCTATTATTTTTTTCCCCTGATCTTGATTGAATTAAAAAGGCATATTGGGGGATTGAATTGAAACAAAGCATTATCACGTGGCACAATCTGCCTTTCCGGTTACATTAACATCACATTTGCTTCCATTTTTAACAACATCTATCTTTCGATATTGATTGTCTGTGGTCCATATTCTTTCTTATAATAATTTTCAGAATCATTTCTCATCACTATAAACCTGAAAATTTTCATAAATTCCTTTCAACTTTCACATAGCATGACAAATTTACATCAGTTTTGGGTTCATCAGTTCATTGGGGCCTAACTCTAAAAATTATAAGCACACAAGGCCGCTACACTAGACAAATTGGACCCAAAATTTAAATGGGCCTATTTTATATTGTCCAAACTTCAAAATCGCGTTTTAAGGCTAACCCAATTAAAAGCTTACAAGGCCTAAAAGCTTAGTAGTTTTTTTTTTTTTGGCCAGAAAGCTTAGTAGGTTTAATAATAATTAAATCACAAGTTACATATTATTCTCACTGGGATATATACGAGGGAAAAGGAAAAAAACCGTAATTTTGAATGATTAGGGAAAAGTTCCATAATGCATATACTAATATCTTTTGCTATGAGTAATCCTAATGGTGTAAAGAAATGGGGCCTTGATTTCTTCTTCTTGACTAACTTTTTAGGTTAACGAAGAAAGAAAAAAGAAAACCCAGAATTCAAACTTTTGCAGATGGTTCATTACTTCATTTTTTGCTTTTCTTCCCAAATCATTTCGATCGGGGCGGCCTTTGAGCAGAATTGGCCCCCAATTACTTCCATGGCAAATCATTACCCAAGAAAAAGACAACTTTGGTCAAGACTCTAGCCACAGTATCAATCAATTTTTTTTTAATAGCTCGAATTGAACACTTTATGGAAACTGCTAGTTCAAAAGTTTTGCGATTAAATATATACTTCAAAACATTGATCACCAACCATGGAAACAGTGAGTGAGGCTGTAAAAAACATATGAAATACGTTTTGATTTGATTTGCTTGATCGCAGCCAAATAATAAATCATGTAAATAGTAAATAAAGAGCAGATTAAATGAACGGTGGAAAAAAGGAGGCGATATCGGAATGACGTGTTGAGCACCAGATGCATGTGTTGCACGTTAAAAATGATTCAAAAGAAAAAATGAAGCTCATCTACCTTGAACCTGTCGATATTAATGTGAGAATAATTTTATATTTACCACTAGATTAGCCCACCAAAGCATCTTTTGCTTTAAATTAGGAATAGAAATAGTACTGTACGTATATATATATAGTTCCAGATTAAAATTCCATTTCGTGTTCTATACTAATTTCTTCGAAACTAGAAAGTGCTTTTACCCTATTGATTTGTTGGTTGTAGGAGACATTTATAAAAAGGTTTCTTTTTAATAATTGTGTAGAAACCAACACTTTTTCCATCTCCATGACCATATGCAATCGATAGAACGACATTCATCATTAAAGTTTTGTCTAAATATCGAAATTTCAAAGACAAAGATTCTGCTTTAATTTGGACGTGATTTGAAAACTGTTGTGATGTATAACATAGTATATTAATTAAAGACGTGAGACCAATTGAGGTTGGTTGAGTTAGCAAGGCTTTGACTTCTATTTGTAAATTTTGGGATTCAAGTCGTGTCAATGGTCCTCGTTGGTGAGTGATCTGTAAGAACCACTGTAACTCCTCTCTAAGGATTGTGACATGCCCTGACCCTGGACTGGGACAACCTCAATTAATCATACAGTTTCATTCATAAATCAATAGTTCACGTGTTTACTACTTTACTCTCTCTTATCTTTGATGTTAATTCTTCATTAAGCACTGTACTAGTTGATAAACTTAACGCGTTAATTAATGAACATTTAATTTTAAATAGATTGTCATGTGTGTATGAAACAGATGATTAATATTAATTTGTAGTAGTTAAAAATTAAGTGGAGTCATGTTTAAGGATAATCTTTTTGATTAGTGGTGTCAAGTCTTCAAGAATGGGGTATGAATTGAATGAAGAAGAAAATGCAAGGGAGTTTCCGAGTTCCTTTTGTGTGCGTGTGAATTTGGGGAGGGATTTTGGGTAAGTTGGAACCAAACTGGAACAACAGGGCACTGAGATTCTGAGTTCTTGGCTCTTTCGAAGAATTTGAACCCAAATGTGTCACCATCATTAAATATAAAACATCCATAACCAAACAACAAAAATAAAGTAGTAATTTCTTACTAGTAGTATTGTTTATTTTTTATCTTCCATCCAATCGCGCATTAATTGGGTCCCACTCTCCCCTTTGTCGGCTCCTGTCGGCTCCCTCCATCAACATTCAATTTTATTCTTTTACAACTTTATATTTTTTCTCTTTTGATCGAGTAAAAGTATTCTTGACTTGGTAACTTTTGTTCTCCCATCAATTTTCATTTGTTGAAGTTTGAAGATTGGTTACCTTTTCATCATTTCACTTCGTATTTTTACATGTGAATAATTTTTTTCTAACTACTAGTAATTATTAGTACAATACATAATAAGCTTCTCAATCTCATCAAGTGTCAAGGAAAAAAATGATCCTTATACGAAAGAATAAAGTGTAATATGATCCTTATATAAGTATATGTAATTCTGATCAAGTTTGTTGACCAATAAATGAAATCCTCATCATTTTCCATTCTTTAGTTGATTATTAAACTCATGCTTTATTTTAAAACAGAATACGAAGTTAGAACTTAGAACAAGCAAAATTCTTGATATGATCAGTACTTTTTCTTAATACATGACGTATTGTTCAAAAGAAACTTGATTTCTACGCACTGAAACATGAACAAGAAGTAGAAAGAAAATTTAGGAGGAAAAACAAGTGAATATGAAACGATTACTTTAACTGCAAGCAAACTAAGTAAAAGGAACTGCTTAGCTACTTTTAAGAACATGAAAAAAAGTTTGCAGCAGTGGAAGAGGATCTTTTGACAATTAAGTTACAGGAGAGGGAGATCAAAATCTTATCTTTTTGATAGACCAAACAAAAAAGAAAAGAAAAAAAAAACCCAAACCTCTACAACTCATGAATTGTCCTTTGGAAAAACACTGAAAAGGAGTGACAGGAAGAGGAACAAGAATAAAGACTTTTCCCATTAGCAGGTCAAAAAGGAGGAAACCCACTACAGTAAACAGACTCATAATTCCACCCACATTCATTAAACTAATATAAACATTAGTCTAAAAGAAATCTTATAATCTTAAAATAAAATCCCAAAGCAGAAATTCCTCATATAATAAAATAAGACCCAAAACAGAATTAATGTAGTAATATTTTATGAGTAGTCAAAACAAACGCACCTTCTTTTTCTTCTTTTCATCATTCATAAAGTTGAGCCAACACATAAAGCCAGTATAGAAACAGTCTAAAAACATTCTTTCTTGGCACTAAAGAGAGAGCAGCTAGCTGCAGACAAAGGAAGTTAATTCTCTTTCTTCTTCTTCTTTTATCTCTCTCTCTTCGTGAAGTCATCAGTTTGCCTTTTCTTTTTCTCTCCTTCACTTTTCATCTTCTGATCTTAATGGATGCTGCTAAATGGTCACAGGTAGGTGGATTATTTGTTTTCCTGATTTCTTTCTTTCTTTCTTTCCTTTTTTTTTTTACAATTTAGTTTGAGCTTTTTATTCTGGTTTAGGTTTTTTCTTTTCAACTTTCTTTTGGCCTTTTTTAGATGACTAAATAAAAATCCAAGCTCCCCACTATCTTTTTTGAGACAATAAAAGCTATTTTCTTTCTCTTTAATTCATTCTCCTTGATGTTCATGGAGGGTGCAAGTACCATAATATGGGGATAATCGATCCTTTTTGGAAGGTTAAGCTTAGTTTGTTGTACTTTTGCTCTTTGTTTTTTCTTTTCCCATCATTTTTTTTGTTAATTTATGTGAAAGCTGATCATATAAAGGGATGAAAAGGTTTTATTTGTTAAGTTTTATAATTCCTTGTTTTTCAATAGAATTTATCAACTGAGAAAAGGGTTTATCTTGTTTTGTGTGTTTGCTTTGTTTTCAATAGAATTTATGTCTGATATTTTTGTCTTGCTATTGAAATGATTGGTGTCTCTTTGACATGTCTCAGGGTTTTCAGGATCATATTGGTTTGGTGAAGCCAATGGAAGAAATGGTTTCAAATACATGCACTGGAACAAGGCCAATGTTAGAGAGAAAAACAAGGCCACCCGAGCAATTGAACTGCCCAAGATGTAACTCAACAAACACAAAATTCTGTTATTACAACAACTACAGCTTGACACAGCCAAGATACTTCTGCAAGACTTGCAGAAGGTATTGGACCGAAGGTGGGAGTCTGAGGAATGTTCCTGTCGGCGGCGGTTCAAGAAAGAACAAAAGATCATCCTTTTCAAGCTCTTCATCTTCTTCAGCTCAAGCCAAAGTCCCAGATCTAAACCCTAAGTCGCCCCATAAAGGCCAAGATCTTAACCTGGCTTTTCCTGTAGCTATGCAAGATCATCAGAGTCATCATGGGTTGTCTCAATTCATTCAAATGCCTAAAATGGAGAACAACAACAACAACAACATCGACCAACAGCAACAAAACCCAAATTATGCTTCTAATTCTTGCAATAATAATACTCCACTTTCAGCTTTGGAACTTTTGAGGACAGGAATGGCGTCGAGGGGATTGAATTCTTTCATTAATCCAGCACCATCATCAGTGCCAGAATCGGCTGCGCTTTACTCAACCGGGTTTTCAATGCAAGATTATAAACCGGCAACCCTTAGTTTTTCAATTGATGGAATGGGAAACAGGGGAATCCATGGAGTTCATCAAGAGAATAATGGAGGAAGGCTTTTCTTCCCTTTTGGAGAAATGAAACCAATTTCAAGCTCTAATGAAGTTGATCATCATCAAAATAATAAGGGATCACAACAAGGGAATTCAGGTGGATATTGGAATAATAATGGAGTGTTAGGTGGAGGATCATGGTAAAGATAAAAAAAGAAGGAAGAACAAGGACAAAGAAACTCATCATCATCATCATCCAACTGCTTTTTTTTTTCACTTTAATTTGTATTTTTTTTTTTGGTTTCACTCTTTTTCACATGGTTGATTATTGTTTAAAGTTGTCTACAACTAACAGATAGGATACATAATGCTTTTCTATATAGTATGTTTTTAATTATCTTATATCTTATATATATATATATCTCCTTCTATTCCATGAAACATTAATGTAAACAGATTTGAGCCATTAATTTGGGTTTTTAAGAGGCTGTCTAATACTTTTGGGGTGTGGAAGTGGATAGAACAAAATAATAGGCTTATATTTACAGATTGTCTGAGCAAATCTGATCTGTATTCATGAATTCTTCTATTAGAATATGTGAATCTAAAGAAATAATTGATCGTTTTCCAGTTTAATTTGTAATCAAAGAGATAGAGATATTGAAGATCAAATGAAAGTTTGTAGTAAAAATTTCCAATTTCTTAAACATTATCTGATTCAATATTTGCTACTCTTCTTTAAATTAAAACCCCAAAAGACCTTGATCCAAAAGTTAATAAACTTTTTTTTTTGGTATGGCTGGCGCCTATGAAATTTAAAGACATACATTTGGGTTGGTATTATATGCATCATGAATCTATTCATTTCATGTTTCTAAATTCTCGTTGGCAGCATTGAAAAGATGTTTAGTTAAAGATTGATGGTGGACCTTATTTTGAAGAGGAAATTTCGTACAGAGCCTACCCAAGTGCTTATGCTTATATATATAGGAACACAATAAAGCTAAAGCTAAAGCTAGCTAAAAGTTTTAGTTATTTACTCGTATTAGCAATTTGTACTTTGAAAAAACCGGTTTACCTGCTCCAACTATAATCCTCACCTAATTTTTATTTTTTCCTCGATGCCCACTGATCAGTTTAAATGTTAAACTAGTAGTATATAGCTATTTTATTTTGCCAAGGGTTTTTTGGTTTTTTTTTATTGGCAAAAAAGGGGGCTTTTATATGGTAATATTCGTATGAAACAAATTAATTAAGGTACCCCACAAATCAAACATTCCATAAGGACAAAGCAACCTAAGAAGTCAATCCCATCTAGAAAAAAAATCGAACACTTATGTATTTATGTATATATTTTGTTTCTTTGTGTTGTGTTGTTGTCTTTATCACGTTATCGAAATCTTTGTTCATAAATATTTTAGGGTTAACTTTCTTCATGGTTTTATTTGTTTGGCTCCTCTCTATTTAATTTTTATGCTTCTCGAATCTATATGGATTGGGGGTTCCAAAATCACGTCTCTTCCATAACCAGTTATCACCTTGTAATGGAAGGAATTTCTTTAACTAGAAACTAGAAAAGATTGAAAAAGCAATTACAAATACTTTTTTTTTTTAATTTTCTGAGGTCATACTCAAATATTTTTATGATTACGTATCTTTGTTCTTTGAAATTCAAAATAAATTATTAAAGGATTAATTAATCCAAAAGTAAAGATTAGTCCTTAAATAATTCAAATGTCGTAACTAATAAATTGTGGGTGCAAATTGCAATTATTAAAACCAGAGGACCTAACCTAATAATTTTGTTAGTGGTCTATAAATATTGGCACGAGGTGATATATATGTATGAAAGGTAAAGCCGCCTCTATTAAATTTGACAAAATTTCCTTTTTATTTTTTTAATTTTCCCAACAATCTCAATATATAGGTCAAATCTAGTGATAAATAATAATAATAATAATGAAATCTATGAGACAATAACCGTAGCCAACACTACTACAAGATGTCAAGATCAGGGATAGAGTAGTATTGTTTTTGTAGTTTCTTTCTTGTGAACTCCTTTTCAGCTCAAAACGTTATTACTGTATATAGTTGAATTTGGTTGGTTTTACTTTCCAATTTCAAAACAATCTCGTGAATAACACAGTTCCAAGTAGTAGTATAATTGCGTATCATCCTTAATTTTACGTTATTAAAAAGCGTTACCAACATATAATTTTGATTTAGAAATATGTATAGACACTACTGTTGATAACTGACAACGATAGATATTAATTTAACTTTTTGTAACTGAAGCTATATATCTATCTATAATAATATCATACCTTCACTACCTAATTTCCTAAAATATCACATATATATAAGGGCTTAGATAAAGTTCACTGAGTTAGTCAAATCTATGTTTTTTATATACTCCCAACTTTACAAATCTATATATGAAGAGAGACATAAATAAGAAAATGGAAGATAGATCCAAACGGAGAAAAAACAATTTAAGATTTATACGTGATTACTTCATTCATATAAATAATCTCCCATTTTCCTTCCTTCTTTGAGCTTTCTTTTCTCTTCCTCTTCATTTTTTCTTCAAAGAAAATTATAGATTTGCATTTTGCAACCGATAAGAAAAATTTTCCAAGCTAGCTCTTAAATAAATGATGATGCTACTAAGGGTTGGAAATGGAATATGAAAGAAACATTAAAATTGAGAATGACACTTGTGACTGCGAGAGAGAGTTCATAGTTTGATTCTTGAGGGGCCTAGCCATGAAAATAAAATTTTAAGGTTATCATCCACGATTTTGGGCTTTTAAGGCTAGTGGGCCTTAGTCTGCACTCTGGATGACGCTAACTACTTCCAAGACCAATACCAAAAATCCCACATTGCGAAAAGAAAGCTTTAGGCGTTTATATACCTTCAAGGAACTATAAAAGCTTTACTGTTTGGATTGAGGGACCAGTAAGGGACGGGATGGGATGGGACGGGACGGGAGGTCTTTTTAATTAGTGACCCATGTTTGGATTGGAAATTAGATTTAGTCCATGAGTTTTGGAGGACCAATTTTGGTCATTCCTGATCCTTATAAGTCCACCTTTTTTGGTACTCCAATTTGGAGTACCAACAAGGACCAATAAAGTTTTTATTTATTAAATATTAGGTGATCCCTCATGTTCCTTACTTTTTATATTTTAAACAATCCAAACAAGGATTGGTCATTCCCTTCCTTTCCCCTCCTTTCCCATCCTATCCTGTTTTTTACTGATCCCTCAAAAAATTTATCCAAACACACTGTTAAGCTTTTGGGTGGTTATGGCCTTTGAGCCGAATTCTTATGTTTCGGAGTGTATAAGATGAATAATGAATCCAGTCCAGGCTGCAGTGACATCTAAGACGTGATCTCTTCGTATGTTTTGATCAGTTTCTATCAGAGATTAAAACATGTAAAGTTAGAACAATATAGCAATGTGAAGATATGTGATAAGGTGATACAAGAGCATATATAATATTCCACATAGATTAGATTTCTCAACTGTACAAAATAACTTGATACACTTATTCCTTCATTAACTAAGACAGATTGTAAATGCAGTCAGCACACTGAAATGGAAAAAGGAACAGTACACCTTCAAAATGTTATCCTATACAAAGATATACCCATTTTAACAAAGGGAAGGAGTGGTTGCTTTCAAGCAGGCAAAACCAACAAGTCTTAACCTGAGGTCCCGCTCACTTGTCTGCATTGATTCCAAAGATTCGGACCTTGTGCATGTTTGGAAACTTGGCAATGACGAGCACAAGGACTGCAACAGTGTTCAAGAAGAGCATAGGATGTTGGTAGTCGGTTGTATGGGAGGCTATCAAGTACCTGTGACAGAATGAAATAACATGGTGACCATATGTCTGACTTTAGTACCTGAAATCCAAAAGTAAAAACGCAGACGAGCAAAATCTGATAACAGAATTATGAGGTTCCACTTTCTTTTTGTCTTTCTAATACTTGTATATTCACATGCATAAGGTGGGAGACTTAAACCAAATACCTCCCAGACCTTGCACATCCCATTTACCAGGGGACCAACTTTCCAATTGATCTTGTGTGATAACATGCATTCCAAGAAAAGCCCCCCATGAATCATTTAAATAAAGGTAGGATTATGCCAATGAATGTCTTAAGCAAAATAAAGCATCATAACAAGCATTCCTCTAAATGATTATCCAAAAGTTAGCACTGATCCAATTGACATCAATGCATATGATTTATCTTTTATCAACATAAGCATGCTGGTGATGAGGCAGGGAGTGTTAAAAACACAATCCTCTTTACAAATCCAAAGGAATAAAACATGTTAGCAGAATGCAAAAGAGAACGAACCAAGTCTACACTGAGCTATTTTTTTAGAGAAGAAAGGCAATGGGAATAAGTATTTGATGAATGAGAGGAGACTTTTTGCAAACGTCATAATGATAAAGCTGTGTTGCAGAAACCTAGTTGCAATACAAAGAACATTGTATATGATTGGGGGCATCCAAGAGTATGTACTCCTTTGATGCTATCATGGCTAGTAGTCCATTATAGCAACAAAATATAAGATAAAACAATCAACAGCATTTGATGTGTGACAGTGACATGCATATGCACAAAAATTACAGATATAAAGCACGAAATAATAGGAAAGATCATCAACAAATTACAGCAAAAGTAGTAAATATTATATCAGCATACTTACAGCACAACAGGTACAACAGTTAGAAACTTTCTGTTGCGTGTAAGCTGCTTTCCATTGTCCATCTGCTCCCACCAAGTCAAGCCATTGTAAATCCCTTGATCTTCAGCAAAAGGGGTTCCTTTCTTCCAGTGAAAGAAGTGGTATGTAACCTGAAAAGATGACCAATCTTATAATGTTGTTTCTGATACTGTCAAGCAGATTGATCATATTTTGAAATTAAATAGTAGAAAAAGTGGAAGAACAAGCAAAGCATGGTTTCTACTATAGATAATAATGGAAAATCCTAAAGCCAAAAAATTGAATACATACCAACCTAAATTAAAGCCAAAACCCCTGATTACTTGTATAAATAGAAACATCTCACATTCCCCATCTATAAGTTAAATGTCACAACTCACAACAACCATCTTAAAGAAGTATTAGATTCATGCATGTCATGGTCCATCTGATGTTCATCAGATATGCCCACACACTACATCACTTCACATAATTTTGGTTCCCAATAGGGCGGACGCCACCAAAACAAGGCAAAGTTCAAACTTTACAAGCTCTATGACAAGTCAGATATATATAATTAATGCAGCGATTCACTCTAATATTACAGCTTAATGCAAAAAGAAATCAAGCAACCACCAAAGAGCGAAAATGAAAAATTGCAACTACATACCCTGTTTTATATTAGTAGGAAGCATAAGCTAGATTCGAAAAAGTAAAAAACACCGTTCAAAATCCCTCAAAATAATTCATAGCAAAGCCAAATTCAATTCAATCCACAAATATAAAA
The DNA here is from genome assembly GCA_001974825.2 of Corchorus olitorius. Taxonomy (NCBI): domain Eukaryota; kingdom Viridiplantae; phylum Streptophyta; class Magnoliopsida; order Malvales; family Malvaceae; genus Corchorus; species Corchorus olitorius. The sequence goes on from AWUE01012655.1 coordinate 74,279, forward strand.
TCAAACATGAAAAGGGTAATTCGCAGGCATAGAAAGAAACCCAATTGAACAACATGCAATACAATAAGCCAAATAAAATGGAAAAAAGGAAGAAAAAAACATACGAGGAAGTGAGAGAGATTGACGATGGTCCAAGCCATGCCAGGAGAGCAACCAAAGATGGAGAGAACGATGAGCCACGAGAAGAAGAGAATAAGAATATAGGTAGTCCATACTCCTGGGTACATAAACCATTCGGTGTTTCGATTCAGATCCGCCGGTGGCACTGCCTTCACATAATAATTCGCCATTTCTTATCAATAATAACCGAATCCCAGACTTCTGTGTTCTTTTGGATTTGATCGATTTTATATCTTGAAAAAGGCTTGGGTTGTTTCTACGGGTATTTGTATTTCCTAAATTAAATTTAGGAATATAAAAAAATGCAAAAACCCAGAGAGTCCCCCAAAAGAGTTTCCTTTATCTGTTAAAAATATAAAAATTGAAAAAGGGATGATGATGACGAAGAAGAATAAAAATGATGGCGTGGCGATCGGGAAAAATATTTTGAGCGCTCCAAATTTTGATTAGATGATTAATTAAATTATCTAAGGCGATAATTATTACAACAACCGGAGTGGGCAACCCTACATTTTAATGACTGCCATCTTTAACAAACTAACAACAAGAAGAAAAAAAAATCTCGTGAACCTTTTGCAAACTTCACACGACATCGTTTCCTTCGTTTAATTTTTGTCTACGACTTCTTTTTGCTTTTCTTTGCTTTCTTTTCCTTGAGTAGTATTTATTTTTTCGTTTTTCCGGATAATGTCAATAATTCATTGTTTCTATTCTTTAAAGTATAACCTCTTATAATTTTCCCTTTCATTTTCACTGACTTTTTCTTTGTTTAGAAAAGCTCGATTGAGACTACTTTTCGAGTTTTCGTATAAAGTAGTAGTTTTATTTTTGGTGAAAAAAGTAGTAGTATTTCATAAATGGAATTTTCTCTTCATTCATAAATTAATGGTATTTTCTCAAAAAAAAATTTAATGGTATTTCTCATTGGGCTCAAAGAACGAGTATTGAGTTTGGGTCAACATTTTCTCAAATGGGTCCAGTTTAATTGTTCATTGGAACCGGACTAAATGGCCGATTTGTTTTTCATGAGAGCTTGCTCGGCCCATCGTTCATGCTTATTCGTTTGTTTATTGGGCTCGATTGATAATGATGAAGGGAAAGTGCAAAACGCACATCATATAATAATAATAATAAAGAAATTAAGGCTTTTGGCACAAAATGCCCATTATAAGCAAGTGCACAATCATCAAAACTCAAAAAGAGGCCTTCTAAAATCATATAGAGGATATATTCATATTTAGGACTAATTTTTACATAAATATTTACTTTTAATTTGGAGCTAAACATTGTGTTTAGATGGGATTTTTACTTTATTTTCTTTTATTTTGTTAAAATTTGAAAACAAATAAGACATAAATACAAGGGACATGTGATATAATTTGGTAAATTGGATATAGAGTAGGCACAAAAATGGAGCAAACGGTTTCCATCCTGTGATTACTTTTTTTTTTAAAGTATATGAATTTGATTATTAAGCAAGGAAAAATCCTTATGAATTGCTAAATTGGACCAACCGCATGAACTGCTTCATCACTTCATTCAGGAGGATATGCAAAGGGTTGTTAGGTCTCTGGCTATATTATGATTTAGGTTTAGTTTGGTATTTGCGGTTGCAGTTTGAAAAAATTTGGCTTGGAGAAAGTGATTTTTAAATTGTCGTAGAAAAATGTAATTAGTGTTTGGTATTGCTTTGAAAAGGTCTAGTAGTAATAGTAAAGTAAAATGACTTAAAATAATAGTATAAACTTAAAAGGAGTAATGATTTAAAAAAGTGATTTTTTATTTCTAAACACAATGGCAGGCCTTAGCGATCTTAAACCGCTCATATGTAAAAAAACAAAAAAAAAATCAAGGCAAATTATAATGAGTTAATCAAGTCATTAATCTTAGCAAAAATGTTAAAATATACCACTCTAGAATGTACCAGATATCTTTTCTCGACATGATATATATGATTTCTTCTTAACTCACCATATATAATGTATGATGTATATACATATGATTATTGAAAATTATAGAATCTAGCTTTTCACTAACTTAATCAAATCTCCCCTAGTTGAGGGATGAGAGTGATTGTTTTCTTTTCAAAACGCATTTGCTAGAAAAAGTCGCATTAAGCAATGCTATGCTTTCTTAAAAAAAAAAAGTAATGCTATGCTTAGTGTGCATCAATTACATTTTATTGATATGGACGAATACCCATCAAAATTAGTTCGAAACCCCACATGAAGGAGAATAGCCTTAGACCTTAGAAATGGTTTTTAAAAAAACCATGACCTAAACTGTACCGAAATATAAAATCGAACTAATTAAGCACACATTTTTTTTCGAGAGAAATTAAGTACACATTTAAAATAAATTATCATATCATGATCTATCATTCTGATAAGCTAAAACATTAGCACTGCTATAATGCTCAACGTCCACACATTGCCATTGGGCATCTTATTTTGTAGTGTACATATATATATTTTCAATCATATATATACACACACCATGCATCGATCTAGAATAAGGCTGAAAACAGGGCTGCTGCCTAATTAATTAGTAAATTAGTTTAATCTTCTTGTAATTTTTATAATTAGCTAGTGATCAATAATTAAATATTATCTATAGGTAAACTTTTTAAAGCGCATTTTCCAGAGTTTGTGCTGCATCCGTAATCTTCTGTTATCAAAATTTCTTAATAAAAACCCACTAGTCATGTAAACGACAACATCGTCAAAAGAGAAGAATATACTATCATAAATCAAATGACGTTGAGATGATTAAAAAGGTGATTTGAAAGTTTTTTAGGCCATGTTATCTCTTCTAAATTAAGGACAGTGGACCAAACACAAATTAAAAAAACAATTTGCCAATTGTTGGTCACTGCCTCAACTTACCTACCGAAAGTGGGATCGATATTACAACAAATTTTTTTTTTTGAGAAATATATTACAACATTAATTCTTCTGAAAATTCCCATGTATATAAATATAAATATATGCTTCATGACAATGGTGTTCATTAGCCCCCAAACACATAACAAGAAAGTGATCACCTCTCTCCTTTCATTGTAATAAATTTAACAAGTACCCACTAGCTAGCTGACGAGTTCCATCTCAATTCTTCTAGTGAAAATTTTCAACTCAAAATGGCAAAAGAAGAAGCCTCTGGCAAATTGGAATGGAGGATAAATGTACCCGATGGGACATGGAAGAATTTAGAGGCAGAATCTGGTATAGTAGGCAAATTCTGGCTACGATTAAAATGTCTAATCTTGGGTGGACTGATTTCGAGAGTTGTGGGGTTTTGGGAGAAAATATGGAAAATAGGAGTTGGGGAGCCTAGAAAAGTGATCCATTGTATTAAAGTAGGGGTAGCACTTTGCATAGTGTCACTATTCTACTACATGAGGCCTTTGTATGATGATTTTGGAGGGAATGCTATGTGGGCTGTGATGACCGTTGTCGTTGTTTTTGAATACACTGTTGGTAATTACTAGTCTTCAAATCAATTAGCCCCCTTAATTTTTTTTCAATAATTAAATTTGATTTACTCATTCATTTTTGAATTGCAGGCGCCACGTTGTCGAAATGCATAAACAGAGCAGTGGCAACTTTTCTTGCGGGAGCTCTTGGTGTTGGAATTCATTGGGTGGCTGATCACTCTGGAAATGAAATGAGACCTATAATCCTTGGCATCTCAGTTTTTCTCTTTGGTAACTTAATTTGCCAAGAAATTAATTAAATATTAATCTCAATTCAAAGACTTAAACGTTTTTTTTTAATTAGTAGTATTGAATATTGATGCAGCTTCGGCAGCAACGTTTTCAAGGTTTATCCCATCTGTGAAAGCCCGTTTTGATTATGGAGCCATGATCTTCATCCTCACCTTCAGCTTGGTATCGGTTTCTGGATTCCGCGTGGTGGAGTTGATCGAGTTGGCTCAACAGAGATTATCAACTATCGCCATTGGAACTTCCCTCTGCATCTTCGTCACCATGCTCTTCTGTCCTGTCTGGGCTGGTTGCGAGCTTCACCGTCTCATTCATCAGAACATTGAAAAGCTAGCAGATTCCTTGGACGGTACGTTAAAATTAGCAACAACAAAAACAAATTAAAAGATTCATCGCTTAATTATTAAGAGACTTAATCAATTTCATAAATTGTTAAACTATTATTGCAGCATGTGTAGTCGAATACTTCAAAGACAGTGGGAACTTGAGTGATCAAGAGGATATCAACAAGAAGATACAAGGATATAAATGTGTTCTTAATTCCAAGGCAACGGAAGAATCCTTGGTATAACGTCAATTTATAATTTTAATGAAATTCAAACATAATTCTTCATTAAAGGAGATTAATTTGGTTAATTTCCATGATTGGACAGTCCAATTTTGCAAGATGGGAGCCAACACATGGGCAGTTCAACTTTGGACATCCATGGAAACAATACCTCAAGCTTGGGGTTGCATTGCGCAAATGTGCTTATTGCATTGAAACTCTAAATAGTTGCATCGGCTCCGAAATTCAGGTAATAATTAGCTTGAGCTAAAAGTATACGAATCTTAATTTTAAAGAAAATTAAATATTTAAGTTAAAATCATTTATCGACACAGGCACCTCCATGTATAAGGGAAAATCTGGGTGACAAGTGCTTGAAAGTGAGCTGCTATTCTACCAAGGTCTTGAAGGAATTGGTAATAACAATAAAGAAGATGAAGAAATCATCCAAGATAGATTTCAGAGTTGCGGAAATGAATTTTGCAGTAAAAGAACTTCGGGATGCCTTGAAATCTTTGCCTAGCCATGTAATTGCACCCTTATCTATAGCAACAATAGAACAACCACCCGAAGCCAAAACAGGGGAGCCTATCAGCAATGCCAATGTTCCTCCTATTATGAAAGTTCTTCCACTTGTCACGGCAGTGTCTTTGTTGATAGAAATTGCAGCGAGAATAGGAGGGATTGTTGATGCAGTGGAAGAGTTGGCAAGCCTTGCAGAATTCGAGCCTGCAAAGGAACAGAAACCCAAGCAAAACCAACCCACTAACGTTTCAACACTAAAAGTTTGAGTTGATTGTAATAATTACCTTGACTTTATTAGAAAAGGTTGATAACGATTGCTATTAGGTTTAAGGTTTTGTATGTAAATTAGTACCATGTTTATAGTCAAACCTTGTTTATTTGCTTGCTCTGTCCTATTGCATTACACCTTGCAATGCACCGACTCTGTTCATGCGCTTAGATTTACCCAATTGTTTAGTGCTTAACCAAAGATCTCGTATGGATTCTACTAAGACTGTATGTTGCTTGAGCTTCTACGCGTGTAACAAAGTTTAAGTTGTACGGAATTCTTGGTTTCTGGTTACAGAATCCAATTGAATTGAATTCATGACCTGTGCTGTGTATCATTAAAGTGAATTGTAGAAAATTGTCACGCATGATATAGTTGAAAACACGTAATTCCATGCAATATAAATAGCTGGGAACAACAAAAGTTTGGGGAATAAAAACATATTTTAACAGTGACAAATGTCAACATGGAGAGATTTTTCTTCAACTTTTTTGTAATTTCCATCACTTCCCAAATTGGTACTAGTAACTTTCATTTACAGCCATGGTTTTGCAAACTGGAACAAACAAATCAATTAACTCTTGTGCCAAAAAAAAAATCAATTAACTCTGCTTCAACAACATACTTTGACAACAGACCTTGGAGTGGATATAAATGTCAAAAGTAGAAAATCCAACCACTGCTACTGACTTCAGTTAACAAAGACAACAAGCAACCACTGCTACTGACTTCAATTAATACTTCTTTCTGAATACATTACATAACTTAAAAACAGCAAGAAAAGAAATTAGCATAACAGTAGATATAACAGAATTATAACTTATAAGCAGAGAGAGACTTGGAGGAAGCAACCACATTATGAGTTCATAAAGATATCGGCAAATAATTATGCTTTATTCTGCTGGCAAATTAAGTATGTACCCCAAATTCCCATTGGCAAGGAACTCACAGCATGTCACAATGTCACTAGTTGTCTGTTAGAAGCCTCATTTTCTTCAGCTGCTTCATCATGACGCCCTGCCCAGCCTAGGTTCACAGCCAAGTCCTCAACGGCCACCTTGATCACGTCACTTCGAACACCTATGTCAGTTGCATACCTGCTCATACAGTACATCCCGGCTGTAACTGTTGCCACGCCTATAGGACTTGGCATCAATAACTTTAATGGAGAAGAAATAAGAGCAGCCAAAGGGGCACCAATGGCAGACGAGGCTTGACCACTTCTTCCAAGCCCTTGCTTGTCCATTATCAGAAGTCCGGTTTTGCAATACATTGTAAAGTCTTCACAGTTGTTTTGGAATATGTCATAATTTCCAAATCCATTTTGAAGAAGATACATTGCCCGGTGGATAACTGCTTCAGGAGGGTCAGACGCTGCTGTGGTGCATGTGCCTCCACGCACTTTGGCAAGGAAAACAGATGGGGTCACCCCATATTCAAAGCAGTAGAGGGATCCATTTCTAAGGAAGCAATCCAGGCATGAGAGTACTACCCCACTGTTTGGTTGCCGGAAGCCACAATCAGGAAAAATCGGACAGGATCCAAAGGATGTAGTATCGTATAGATCAGAAGATGCTTCGCTGCTGGAATTCAAGTTACGTTCAGGTCTAAAATGAACCACCTTGCTTCCACCAACGAAGATACCTACATAATTTGACAATTAAAAAAGCTCGTGAAAAATTGGAGCTTAATCCAACCATAAAAGGAACTCCTTAATGTCAAAAAACTCATCTATTGCCATCAAAGTCACCTTGACACATTTGAAGATAGTCGGATACCCTCAGACCAAATGGAATAAAGACACAAGGTTATAAGGTAGAATAACTAACTAATCATAAACTTAATAGAGAAAGGGTTTGTGCAAGTTTGGGCTAATGGGGGAGTAGACACTGTAATCATATTGACGTTGCTTCCTAGTTCCCGTTAACCTGGCAACGTTATAAATATAGGAATAAGAGGTAAGAACCAGAGATAAACTTGGGGATACCAACAATCAGATTAAGGCAGTAATCCTAAAAAGGGAAGAAATGTTGAAAAAGATGACATGAATCTTACATCCTGAAACATAATTCAGTTGATGATGCCATTAGATCAGTCTTAAAACACCTTCAAATGAATATCAGGGGAATCTAAAAAAATCATTCAAATTTCAACATTTAAGCAGTTAAATAACCTATAGAACATAAAAATGGCACTTAAACTTTGTGGCTGAAGAGATCATGATTGGAGTTGAACATTGGACAACCCTGCCCCTTGCCAACGAGAGAGAGAGAGAGAGAGAGAGAGAGAGAGAGAGAGAGAGAGAGAGAGAGAGAGAGAGAGAGATGAGA